>LBNU01000653.1:0-11525 GCA_014162995.1 Artemisia annua | reverse complement strand
ATTCCGAAAATTAAGTGTTTAAAAAAACGTGATTTTATATAAAAAAATAACAATAAAATAAAAAAATATCATTTACTATTATGCCCTTATGAATTAATTAAAAATCTTTAATATTTTAAAGAATCTCATTGGTCTAGAAGGGTTTTCGCAGTTCTTGCAGATAAGGTGGTTTTCGCAAGAAAGGGACCCATATAGTGTAACTTTCAAACGAGAACCATTTTATCCGCAAGAACTGCGAAAACCACCTTTTAGCCATTAGATTTGTTGATCAATGGTCAAAATTAAAGATGGCAGTTTTGTAAATAAAGAGAAAAAAAAGAAAAATCTGATAAAAGTTAAAAGGGTATTATAGTAATCTTATTAGTATTAAATATCCCACTAATTAAGGAATTAATAATCATAACTAGGTCAAAAAAAATTATACGGTTCATTCTCCATCCCCTAACTGCCGCCTCTCTTCTCCCTCACCTTCTTTCTCTGGTCATTTGTTCGATTGAAAAAATGAAGAAGCATATTCAATCTCTATATCGAATACCATAAAGAAAACCCTGCAACCTCTTTCATACAACTTGTATAAGTTTCGGTTTTGATCAAAGGTGCAAACTAGTTTTCAATTATTTCTTTCGATTATGCAACTCGTTTTTATTGTTGTTATTTTATTTTTACATGATTTGATATGGTTCGTTTATGTGATTTTTTATTTTGAAAAGGCTCCCTGAAAGTCCAAGGGTTGAACCAATGCTTTTCGATGACAATGGCAAAATTAACGTTGGTAAGGAGTGTTATTTTGATTTTCTTTAATATGCCTTCTTTTTCAGTTTATATATGCGGATCTACGATTAAAAAATGGAAAAAAAAAATTTGTCGATTGAATCTGTATCTTTTATGTTTGATGGTGATGATAGTTTATTAATATATGTTCTTATCAATGACGCACTCCAACGATAGATGTGTAAATTTGCACCATGTGGTTGTGATTTATATTTTCTTATGCAACATGCTTTTTTATCCCTGTCATCCATTTCGATAGTGTATATAGAGTTCAGTTATGAAGAATTTTCATTTGCTTATTGTTAGTTTGTTTATTCTTTTTATAATCATGTCGAAGATAAAAAGTGGTCCCAAAATTTACTTATTATTTTTTGCACCACAATTGAATGAATTAATTTTTTTTAACAGATTGCAAATCAGTTAAATATTAGTCCTTTTTTTGAGATGCTACAATCCTGTGACGGACATGATATCTTTCATTGACTTGATAGCTTACAATTAGTTGTGGGTTTAATCTGGTAGTTGTGGGTTTGGTTAAAAAAAACATATATGTTTTATGTTTGGATTATAAAACATATATGTTTTGGAAAGATACATACATGTTTACGTATAAAACATATATGTTTTGTGTTTATTATTAAAAAACATGTTTACATCATTAGTTTAATATACAGAAGATTGTGAATATGTGTTAAACATGTATGTTCAAAACATGTCTGTTTAAAAAAATGATTGCCTATAAACATGTATACTTAAAACATGTATGTTTTACGAATATGATTAAAAAGTTAATTTCCTATTTAGTTGAGGTTTAATTGTTTTCTGGTATGTTTGTACCAGATTAATGAAGATGGTGGATAGCAATGAAGATCTAGAAGTGGATACATGATGATAATATGCGGCGGTTGAAGAAATACANATATATATATATATATATATATATATATATATATATATATATATATATATATATATATATATATATATATATATATATATATATATATATATATTTTAAACTTAAGCTTTGTAATATTAATATTGTGTTCTACAGTCTTGGATTAGGTAGATTATTGTGATTAGCTCCATCTGCTGTGTCTACAAAAATTGCCGTTCTTACTAGGTTTGTAATATTTATGATGATGTTGTTAACTTTCTTGATGTCAGATCTGCATGTGTTTTGTTTCAATTGAAAATTAAGGTTATGGGATTGCGAGAGAGTTTTGTTGTTTTGTTTCATGGCTTTATGGGGTTGGTTTCTTGACTATGGCTGCTTAGAGGGTTGCTATTAGCTTTTTCTTAAGAAATTTAGGGTTCTATTGGATTACTTGATTAGTTAATTGTAAAAAAAACTAATAAAACCGTACAAAAAACGGATAAAAACGTAAAAAAAGTAATAAAGAGTACAAAAATTGGATAAGACGTACAAAAAACTGATAAAAATGGATAAAACGTACAAAAACTGATAAAAAGTACAAAAAAACGGAGAAAATGTAAAAAGAAAAGGGACAAAACCGGATAAAACGTAAAAAATACGGAATGAACGTACAAAAAACAGAAAAAAACGTAAAAAATGGATAAAACGTACCAAAATTGATAAAAACGTAAAAGGAGGACTAATGGTGCAAATACCATTTGTCCTGAAGGCTAACGGTGTAAAATTTTCTATCTCGTTAAAGATAACGGAGAAATATTTTGCACCGTTAGTCGTCATTGTAAACGAGTGATGTATGATGTTAAACGTTGGGTTAACGAAGGATGTAAGGTGCCAATAGTTTCTGACAGGGATGTAAAATGTCAGAAATTGCAAACCACGGGGATTTATTTTGCAGTTTACTCTAAAAAAAAAGAAAAGTTTGTAAATGAGGTGCAAAGAGAAAAGAAACAAAAGAAGGCCCTAGAAAGAAAGAAAGAAAGAAGTTGGTGTGTATGTGTCGATCTAGAAAAAACAGCAATAAATAAATAAACATTGAAGACGGGCCGCCCCATAAATACTAGTGAATCGATTAACCCAAGGGCTCCAGGCAAATGATTGATGATTAAACTAGTAGTAATTTTGATTTGTTGATGTGGTTGTCTGTTGGAACTATATTAATTTAAAAATAGCCAGTAGCTGGTCATGAATTCTTCTTATTTGGATCCAAGTAATAATTATTGTAATTCATCTTCAACATCGTAAAGTTGTACATCAAGTAAGTAAGAAGAGGTATTCATAAGAAGAAGAAGAAAATGAGTAGTAATCAAGAAGAAGAAGGTCCACCCATTGAGAGGAAGAATAGCATTGGTTTGATGGAAGCTCTCTTAGCCTCCCCCACCCCCAGACCTCCTCCTCAACTGCAACAAACATCAACTACTAATATTGGTAATTCTTCCCTTTAAAGTTTAAACTATTTGTTTGTTTCAATACTTTATATTTACCCATACATACAAAAACTAACTATCCATCATCTCAACCTCCTCCTATTACTATTTCTTTTACAATTATCTCACTTTTTCTATTCATTCAACCATTTCTCCTATATATATATATGTTTGGGTTTCAGCAGAGCAGCAGCATAGTATTAGTTGTAAGCAGGAGGAGCCTGACTACATTAATGACTCCATGATGACTTTAGAGGATTTCCTCGCCTTGTCCGAGGACGCCCCACCCCTCAATGTCAATCAAACTCAAGATGATGATGATGATGATGTTAAATTACCTTTCCCACCTGACACCTTATTAAGCGCCAGCGGCCGCATGCTCAGTTTCGATACTACTAATCCATCACCTGATGTCAACAACGATATCACTGCCAGAGGCGGCAAACGTAGGCCCTTCTTGGCCGACCCGTTACAAGATAAGGCTGCTCAACAAAGGCAAAGAAGGATGATTAAGAACCGAGAGTCTGCTGCTAGGTCCAGAGAACGCAAGCAGGTTCATTCGTCTTTAATCACTACGTCTCTTTAAGTCTCCACATTTGCTGCACTTGTGTCTTATCAGTCTTAATTTGTTCAGGCGTACCAAGCTGAACTCGAATCTTTAGCTTTGAAATTAGAAGAGGAGAACGAGATGTTGATCAAAGCCAAGGTATATATATATGCTTTCTATTCAATGTTTATTCACAATCTCTAACTACGTACCAGTTAATTCATATGCATTTGGCTTACTCGTGTAATCTGTGTCTTTATTTGCAGGAAGAGCAAACTAGAAAAAGGTATAAGCAGGTATGAAACTAATTTCAATCCCTCGTTTTTTTTACGCACTAAACAAACTTTCCTATTATTTTTAACTTGTATTTATCTGTTACAGTACTTAACACACGCTGATACGGTCTTAAAAACCTGACTCCCTAACTGTTAGATTTGTGGGCATTGATACCAATCTACTAGATTTGACTTGACATCTTGTCTAGTTGAATTGATTGCGTGTTCCAGTGGCTTGTCATGCTATATAGCTTTTATTAGATATATTCATATGTTTACTTACTCTTCATCATAGAGTCACAAGGATGGGGATAGAAACGCATATTGTGTAGTAGGCATGGGCTGTATTGATGATGTTTGTCTAGATGGCTTTTAGGTGTTACCCCTTTTACCCTTGTTTAAAAGGACAAGTTGAAAAGGTCACATACATTAAGAATTTCTCTTTGTCAAGTCTTCCCTTGGTGATCTTACATTACCCTGTCTCATAGTTAATCAGAATGCTACAACTCTTATTTTGATTTTTTTTATTCTATTTACTGGTCACTTACTCATATCATTAATGAAGGTGATTCGCATGTCTGGTTTTTGTTTAAAGAAAAGAAAAAGAAAAATGATAGCGTTGGAAAGTTGTATGCATTAACGAGAAAGAGGGCATATATCTTGTGACATCAAATATTGTAAAGATATAGCCCTTTAAAGCTCCTGTAATAGAAAAACTATTATGATTTGAAGTGGTGAGCGTTATTCTACTTTGCTGTATGATGAATTAGTTTACAGCCACTAGGAATATTCTCTTTTGCTCTTGTACTTCTACCATGTCCAGGTCCAAGGCATGATGTGAAGGCTGACTGGTGACCTCAAACATTAACTTCTGAGTGAATAATACTTAAAAAAATGTCTCTTTAATATTGCACCCAATAGTTGATGATTCTTTAGCTCACCAAATTAAGGCAAGCTAGCTGTTACATTGTCATATAAACTTTCCAATTTCTCGTTGTTGGAACTAATTGGATGAACTCAATAAAAGTTCCATTCTAATGCCTGTATCATCTGAACCCCTCAATTTGTAGCATATATAAGAATGTGCCCGAGTTACCAAACTTACTTATCTTCCCATATTTGTGTCCAATAACCCAGCGGCAGAATAGCTAAGCATTGGGACCACTAAAAAAATGATGCGAGAATACTGTAGAGCTGGAAGAAACAGAGTAAAACAAACCAAACACAAGTAACTTGTCTAGGTGGTTGACCAAGAAAATGCACAACCCACTAAGAGTTGAGAATTTTCTCCAGGAGATACTAGGTTTATTAATGGGCATTTGAATTGGTAATAAGGATAGCACAGGACATGCATTATATGCATCTTCAGATAAGGAGGACTTGTATATGTGAGATTCATTTATTGATGTTAGCTTTAGACAATTGATTACGATGAATACAAAATATCCAGAAGGTAGGCACCGAATGTTGGTATCATTATTTTTTCATCATGGCGTCAGCTAGCACATGGGATGATATACCTGTAAAACCAGAATCCAAACATTACATTATAAGAAAAAAGTTATCTCAAGTCGCCAAACCAATGCTACCTTTTCTACTTTGGATAATGGATACTAACTTGAATCTGTGACTTCTTCAGAGGAGAAGCCCTTGCTATTAGGCTACTTGTGTTGTTTTTAAAGAAAGGCAACCCTTAGATGCTGGGTAACTAGATTAGAAAAGCTTGCAGGCAACCCATAATGTTAACATCAGTCATTGACACACATGAGAGATTGAGAGTTCACACACATTCTAAAAGGTTAAAAATTCGTGATACTTTTGGATAAAACTGAGGTCAGAAGCTTGCTTAAATTGGGACTCTCTTCGTATGTTGCAGCTAAATCACATGTGTTGTCATGTACTTCGTTACATATCTTGTGCAAGTGAAGGGCACTAGAGTTTCCAACTGCCAGATTTTCATGATTCTATTCATGAGAGAATTGATGTTAGGATATGAAGTTCTGTTGCTCTTTGATGTTTTAAAATGACCTGTTTTACAGTTAATTGCATAAATATCTTCCTTGTTCTTGATATCCTGTCTTTTATCATTGATGTGTGCATCTTCTTATAGGGTCTTTTCTCCTTTTATGGAAGAGTATTTTGGATTTCGATATGTTGTTTCACTTAGTGGTTTATTTCATTGTTGCTTCCTTACTAGTCTCCATAGTTTTTTGTGTAATTAAATCTGGTGCCACTTAAAAAGAAACATTGTTGCAAATTGGAATAATAGTGACAGGACATTGTTTTGTGTTTCAGCTGATGGACAACATAATTCCAGTTACAGAGAAACGAAGACCCACCAGATATGTGCTGAAGAAAGTTCGCTCCATGGAGTGGTAATTAGTTACAGACTAAAACACAAATCAGGATTCCATTTCATAGACATGAACGTTGAGAATAATCGTGCAAGCGCAACTAGCAACCGGCATCTTTTTAACCAAGTTTGTGTTGTCTAATGGGGCGACTGTACGGGATGCAGTATAGTCTATGGCATTGCAGGAAGATGATATATAAGTAGGAGTATATATTACATGTTATAGAGGAACTGTATCTGCTTATGAGAATTGTTACTAGTGTAACTTTCAAATCATGTGCGACTTTTCTTTTCTTTTGTATTCTGCAGATTAAGGTGCGCCCTATTTTGGGCCAGAGAGTTATAGATGTTTCCGATATCAATATACCATATCGACTATATATTTATTCAAAAGATGGTTAGTTTTTTATGTTTCTATTTAATTTAATTTCCAGTAATACAGCCTTTTTAATGTACGGTACATTTCTGCACGATTATGTGAAAATGTTGTTTTATTTGGAACAACTGTACTTGCACTCAACATTACTCCTTATTCATTCATCAATAGGTAACAAAATCCAACAAGCAAATATATATCCAGTTATGGATGTAAACTAATTAAAATTTAACTAGTCTTTTTTCCTTGATTCACTTTTAGACCGAATAAAGCTAAAAACAGCAACAATAAAAGAGACAAACAATGCTGATCCGGCTATGATAGGAGTGCTTATAACGGAACTCTTTTCAGGCGGTTTTGCTTCTTGAATATCATTCTCGTCTACCTTTTCTTGGCCAAAATCTTGGTTTTTTGATTGAACTCTGTTAGCTTCATTCGTGTCAGTATGTAGAGGAGGCTTATATTCGTCATCTTTTGTTACGTCTGGGATGTGTTCCTCTTTCTTCAAATCGCCTGGTCCCATTATTTCCTGATGGCCATTTTCCGTTTGCTGTATTTCCTGAATCCCGGTTTCCGTGAACCCTTTTACTGATTTTGGCATCCGAATGGTGAGTCGTGACTCGTCTTGGTCAAACCTGGCCTTGACTTTATCCAGAACCACTCCCTTTGGAATTCTGAAGGTTTTACTGAATCCCCTCATCATAGGCTTCTCACCACTTATTGTTATACTACTCCCATCTTCATTGATCTCAATCTTTATGTCCCTTCTGCCATAACCTATGCTCGTGAACCACAGAATATAAATATAAATGGTATAAAAATCCGTATGTTTGAATATTCTCGGACGATATAATTAAAACAATGATTGCTGTATATAAAGAGAGAGGTGAAGGAAATTAGGAAAACCTTTAAGGTGGGATGTGAGGATGAACATGGAGTCTGTTTGCTGAGTGGTGAAAACGACGAGTCTTTCATCTTTGGAAATCGAAAGGTCAACCTCATTTTGGAGTTTCAAATCCAATTTGAAATCCATTTTTCACAAGGATGATAAGTAAGAAGATATTATGAGAGCAGGTAATATAGTAGCTGAATTACAAGTTCATGTTGATGTTCATGCATGCAGAGCAAAGCAAAGAATATATGCATTGCTTCAACCTCTTGTTCAATTCATTTGCCTTGTTGGGAAGTTAACTTAACAAAGACTCTTGTGCACTTAATTTACTCATAACTAAATTATATACATCATGTTTAATTAATGTCTTTCTTTACTACTAATAGGGTCATAAGTATAACTAAAAGTTAAGTTGCAAGGTTTGTAGCAGCTTCAGTTTCTCTCCATGCCATATTAGTAGTTGATCAAAATCTCAAAGATTCAAGTTGAAGGCTTAGCTTGCTTTCCATCTTCAAGTTCATCATTTTATGGATTTTCGAAATCCAAATCAATAAAGTTATATATATGCCCATCTAAATTTTTTGCAAGGCAATATTTATATATAGTAAATCAAACTCTAGCAAGCAAGATGCTAGAGAATTACATTGACACGGAAATTAAACATCACAACCGACACTAAAACCTTACTTTTCAAAAAGTTATATGTCCATCTAAGTGCCATGTACATTTATCAAAAATACATGCGTAGGTGTCACGTGGAGTTATTTATAACACAACAACAACAACATACCCAATCTCGCGAAGGCGAGGTATGGGGAGGTAGAAATGTAGACAGATCCTACCCCTACCCCATGTAAAACCTGGGAGTTATTTATAATATTAACTCAGTCGTTTTCTTAGTTAACGACTTAATTGATTGTATTTCATGTTAATTTCTGAAGAAGAAAAGTCTAAGAATTGAAAGATAAATTCAGTGACTTTTAAGCAATGAGATCGAGGTCTATCATGATAAAATTATGTCTATTGGATTTCATGCGTAGCTTCTCAACTTGACAAATACATTAAAAAGTGCTTCTTCCAAAGATCCAAGGTCGTCTATCATATATCATGTTTATTACCATTTCTGTAGTGATGTTTTTTTTAACCACCTCCCAGTTAATAATGTCTCTTGTTAGTTTAGTTCATTCAATTTTATTGACATCATTTTAGCTCTTGTAAATTATCCAACTTAATTACTTTGTTGTTGAAATTTAATAAAATTTATTAAAAAAAAAAAAAAAAACTTTTTTGAATAGGAAAATTCATATTCAACCATTACTACATGACTCTAAACAAATTATATATCGAGACAATAAAATAATAATCCGTCACCATCCATTTTACTACTTCTCTTTTCTAACTACCCAACTTTATAGTTTATCTCGATAGTTGCTCCTAATATTAAAACACAATGTGTCACGTTCATTGAAATTTTTAACCCAACATGCTTTCTTGTAATGTATACTTTCTGTCCAATATTATATAAGAAGTCGCATCATCTTCTGGAGATTTCATTTGGTTAGCTGTCGTCATTTGCAGGCCATCAATATGATTTTACAGTCCAAGTAAATCTCCTACTCTAGAGTCTAGACCCATCATCGATGCAGATAGTCACTTGCTATTTACAATTACAGACCAAATTAGTTGTGTCACGTACATGCTATTTAATGGTTTATTTTTTCAGACCGACAAACTAATTATCTTGCAATATATATGCACAACAAATAAATCTTACAATAATAGAACTTGAATTCACACCTATTTGATTGTTGAACATTTTTCTACACAAAGTATCATTGTGACACAAGTTGGTGCATGCTCTTAAATACTAGTGAGCAACTAGGTAATCGCTCACTATATAAGAAGATATGGCACCCTTTTGGTTAATTAACCTTTCAATATATCACCTGCTGCATTTTTGGTTTCTAACCTTACAAATCAGAGACCGTCATTATTATTATTATTATTATTATTATTATTATTATTATTATTATTATTATTATTATTATTATTATTATTTTTTGAAAGACAACAATTTAATAGACTAATAAAAAGACGATACAAGCAACCGGCATCCCTCCTCTCCAAATAAGACGATTATTATTATTATTAATATTATTATTATTATTATTATTATTATTATTATTATAAATTGTTAATTAAAAAAGTAAACATTTGAAAGTCATTAATTTTATCAAGTTGCTGGTTATTGCAATAGAACGGCACCAAATAAAACCTTAAACGTGGTCAATAAAATAAAGAGAAAGAGCTAGTAGGAGGCACTATATATATATTTTGAAAACAATAAAATACAGGCAGGCACTAAAAAGTAAATGAAAATGACTTGAATTAATTAGTTCCCTTGTCATTTTCAATTAATGAGTCGTTGTCATTTGTTTAATGACTTGCTCATTTTCTAACCACATACTCTACATGTTTTCCCACTAAAACATACCATATCTTTATTTTTTGTTTCTGCTCTTTTGAAATATATAAAAGAAACTAGATGAATAAGTTAAGAT
Organism: Artemisia annua; assembly: GCA_014162995.1. NCBI lineage: Eukaryota > Viridiplantae > Streptophyta > Magnoliopsida > Asterales > Asteraceae > Artemisia > Artemisia annua. Next base: position 1,389 of record LBNU01000653.1, on the reverse strand, counting down.
TATATTTATCAATAATAATAAGCTAAGTTGTCTAAATTATACGCATAATTAATAGATTGTTTAAATTCTGAAGTCAGCAATAGCAAAATGGACCTAATACAGTAAAATATATTGTTAGTACTGTGTATATAAATACAAAATGATACTGTATACAACTGGATTTATCTTTTGTAAAATGCTAATTTGGTTACCATTTAATTAGCGACTTGGTCGAGGACTCTTTTTTAATTTGTTACTCGTCATTAGAAAAAGATTATAAAGTCTCACTTGTAAAAAAGTCAAAAAAACACTTATTATGTGTCCCGGCATTTTGTCGTCATGTATTAGGCAGTGGGAGTTGGTGGGATTATTGATAATTATTCAAAGAATTGAAACATGGGGTTCACGAATTGAAGTTTCATTCATTCAATTCATCACGTTTATTTTCATTTCAATACCCGAACCAAAAGAGACAAAATATATATCATCTATACATAACTTGGATAAAAAAAAATTGTAGCTAATATATTTCCCTTAAAGAATTTTGGGGTCATGTAATCTGATATATCTGAACGTACCCTTGTTAAATGTTTAAGTAAAAAATATTTATGAAGCATAAACAATAACCATGCACGATTGACAAGTGAAACAAATTTCCAATCTACAAGTTTAAGATTATTCTGTCATCAACTCTTAATCAAAACTTGTGTATTAAAAATTATGCCTTACTGAAAAAAAACTCTTAGTAAATTAAAAATGTATACTATGAGAAAGCAACACCATCTGGTCATCAATTGTTGCAAACATGTATTATTTCTTCCTTAAACAGATATAAAAATCAAGAAAAAGATCATAACAAGAATCCATCTGGTTAAATTTGTTACAACATATGGCTTCACACAAATTTTACCAATCACTACATCTGTTGTATCCAAAAAAGAAGGAAAAAATTATATGAATATACAAGAGATATAAACATGCAAATATCTTCAAATAAATTCATCATCGATCGATCTCATAATAAATGAGCAAATATGTCCCTCATGGATGTTACAATCTCGGTCGCAGAAGGCCTAGCCGCGGGTGAACCACCAATACACTTGCCAGCCACTCCAACCATAGTCTTCACCTCCTCGATATCAAAAACGTCGTATTTCATGAGCCGTGGATCCACCATGTCCTCTATGCCGACTTTCCCAATGATTTGTGTCAACTTTTCTCCCCTCTCCATACTAAATGCCTCTCTACCCGTAATAAGCTCAAGAAGAATAACTCCGTAGCTGTAGATATCATTCTTCTTTGAAACTAATCCGGTTTTCAAATAATGAGGATCGATGTAGCCTTGTGATCCCATGATCATTCTGTTCATCTTAGTGGAAGATGGAGGTAAAACCATTGAAGTAAAGCCAA
>LBNU01000652.1:58604-75499 GCA_014162995.1 Artemisia annua | reverse complement strand
GAACACGAGTTTTGAAAATCAATATGATTATCCCAAACTTGATAAAAACACTAAAGCTAAGATAATGATTTATAAAGCTTTACCAAGGGTCGAATATGAAAGAGTGTTTGTTTGTCAAACGGCTAATGATATTTGGAAAAATTTGTTAAACCATCATCAAGAAATATGTCAAGTCAAAGATGATCAATTTGATCTTACATATGAATTAGAAGTTCTAAAAAAACTAATAGATAGACACTTAATAGAAGTGAATACATGTACTACTAGTTTAAATGTTTTCAATGAAGGAACAAGTGAAGATGATTACGTATGTCAAAGAGAACCTGCTTGCGAATCATGGAATGACATGGATGTAGATGAAGATGATCATCCGATTAGTGATTGTCAACTAGATAAAACAACAAGCAAGGTACAATTTGAAACCAAACATTTTTGCTTTGACACATTTATTCTAGAGTTTTCTAAAATAGAAAATGAGTCTAAACTTTCATGTAACATGGACCTAAAAACTATTTTTAACAATGAACCTTCAAAATCTCTTGTGAACAATTTTGAAAAGGAAATCATGTTAGAAGATAAAATGTCTAGACTTGAAAGTAATGTTGAAATTGATCTAGAATGTAAAACATGTCTAGATTACAAACATGAGATTAAAAAGCAAAATGAGAAAGGAAAAATGTTAGCTAAATTTGATGAAAGCTCAAAATCTCTTGAAAGATTGTTGAGGAGTCAAAGGTTGTTTAAAGATAAAACCGGATTAGGATTTAACTCAAAAGCACCATCAACAAGTAAAACAAAGCAAGTAAAATTTGTTAAACCTAAAAGAGAGATTTAGATATAATTTAATCTCTAATAGAAACTCATGGTAAAAGGATTAAGAATATCATGTTCTATGCTTTTATATGATTATCTAACCTTCTTGGATACATGAGTAATTGAGTTTCCAAGCGTGTCGTCAAACCAATATTTTACGCTTTATGTTTATCCTCTTGATAGCATCTCTATGCAACTTAAAAGGTACGCACTACTTCAACTTGCCTTTGATTGTCTCTTGTTTCTAGCATTATGTGTTGTAGTATGTGTTATTAGTAGTGTTTATCCTAAAAGTGTTTACGTGCTATTGGTAATAACAAAGATTAGACTCTCTGCGACAAGGAATTTCGTCATTGGTACTAGTAGGAGATATAAGGTGTTTCGGTTCTTTAACCATCAAGAGATAAACACGAGAAACTCTTGAGTGAGTCTTACTTAACTCTTGCTTACAAGTGAGCTAACTAAGAATTACCTAAGTGATAAAATGTCTAACACTTTTGTGATGCTTGCAAAACAAATCTTTGTAAAACAACATTCTTAAACACCATACTTTGGGTCTTAAATTGTGTTTTACTTTAACCACTCTTTTATGATAATTTCACATAAAACACACAAGGTGAAATAAATCACATTAGCATACATTAGGATGTATGGAAGAAAATGAGTTTTCAACATCGAGAATTTACACATCAAATGTGACACTTAGTCTTATGATGTTGTACCTCTTGGACTTTTTCAAAACTAATAAAGTTCATAGTGTCTTAAGTAAGGAAACCCAAAGAGTCGAGGAGTCGTTGAATATAACATTTAATGAAATACCACCTCCTTCTAAGATATCATCTTCGGTAGATGATGACTTAGTCGAAAGTCCAACAATGGTAAGACAAGCAAGTTAAGTAAAATGACAAGGAAGATGAACTATTAAAAAGAATAAGTATAGATGTTTAAAATTCTAAAGTCATACACTAACGAGCGTCACAACATTAAGGGTAAAAGTTTAAAATGTAAACAACGTCTTCTCACCTCGAGTCAAACATTGAATCAAGAAATATTGACATATGTCATATGACTTGAATAATGAGTCATTGGTAAAATCAAACAAATTTGATAAAAACAAGTATTTGGAATTTAGAGTAAAACAACTAGTGAAACAAAATTGATCTTTCAAAGTAATCAAGTGATTATAGTGTCAATATTTGAAAGACTTTTTGATAATAAAAGCAAGCCCCAAAAGCAAAGGATTTTAACTTAAAGACATTTCTAGTTACTCTCTTATTCTCAATGGTTAAGTCATTGATGACTTATCAAGAATGAGATTAGTAAATCCGTAGGTAAAACTAAACGTAGAGAAATATTCGGAAGACTACTTGTTCTCATAACAATTAGATTCAACATTATGTTTGGTGCTTATCTATGTGCTCGTTTTAGAAAGGTTTCTAAAACATCTCTTTTGGAAAAGAGTGTTTGGATACGTTAAAAGATACTACACAAGGATTATGGTATCCCAAAGGAACGGGAATAGAAACCATAAGTGTACACCAAGTTGAATTATGACGGTGATTAAGATAAGAGAAAAAGTACAAGTTGTACTTGCACTTTTATGCTTTCTTAACCAAATGATTCTCAAAGAAGCTTAAAGCTCTCAAAACGGCATTAGACGAAAAAGCATGTCAACAAACTCCTTGAGATCAAGCAAACTCACGTCAACGACGGAATCCCTCGTTTCAACAAAGGAAGCGTCAACGTCAGCTTCAATCCGATCCATTATGCTCTTAGAATGACATAGTAAGATTTATCGTTATAACATTGATAAAAATGTTCATTGAGGAACATCTCAACCAATAACGTCCATTACGATAACCACATTGGTAGACACTCTTTCAAAACCTCTTGGATTAGGATCATTCAACTTTTCTAGACCTAGTTTAGGACTTATGAAACCTAAAACCTTAGTTTTGAACACTAGAGTATGATCAAAATAATCATAACAAATCTTCTTTGTTTAGCAGAACCGGCGGAACCCTCAGCCTCAACGGGCGGAACCAAGTCTTCGGTTCCGCCATATCCGCCGAACCTGCATTTCACCCTCTTAACTTAATCATTCATTTTTCAAACAGCCATCACCCTCTCAAAAACACATAACCATACGAAAATTAGGGCTTTCACTCTAACCTCTTCAAATCCAATCAACTTTGTAAGTGTTCTAATCATAATTGCATTTTTGATTCAAGTATAACATTTTCATCTACATTCATTAACTAGAATCTTAGGGTTTGTGCATAAAACTTTTTGATTCATGAAAAACTTGGTTGCAAACCAATCATATCTTCCATTAGTTAAGAATTGTATCCTTTTTGTTGTTATTTTGATTTTCCAAACACACCAAGTACATTGTCTCTCAAAAATCACCATCCACAACTAGGACATAACTCTTCACCACATTGTTAAACAAATGAAAAACGTCATTGAAACATCACTTGCATATTGTCTCTTGAATGCTAAAGGGGATACATAACTAATATGTATTTTCGGGTACATTCAATCGAAGACATATTCAATTATGAGCGTTTTGGTTATCTTTTGTTTTTATAACAAAATCTGCATAACAAAACAATTTGGGCATCTAAATGAGTCAAGATAACCAAGTCTCCACATTGTTTGCATATAGGAACACATTAGAACATCCACATTGTTAAAAGTCGTTAACATAAAATTTTGTGTTTTCTAGGAATCAACATGCCTCCCGCAAATTTCTCCGATCACAAGGAAACCCTTAAGTACTTGCCCAAACACCATAGGACTAAAGGTCTCAACAAAGTTCAAGTAGAAACCTTTAAGGCATTAGAAAAACGTTATGTTCACGAAGGTAGAACTATTGATCCATCCTTTCTAGAAGGAACATCCATTAGACAAAACTTCGCCGCAATCAACTTTGATTGTCTCCTTGATATCGATGAGCCAATATGTCCTAGGTTCATCTTAGAATTCTACGCAACCATAACCCTCTCTTTAGATGACGATGGTGAGATATCACTAACCTTTACAACCAATCAAACACCACATTTCATACAATTGAGAGATTTTGCAACAATGCTTGGCGTCCCTAATATTGGTACTTGTCTCTACACGGATAAGTGGCCCCTTTCAAGCCTTGATTCTATCGAGCGTTTTTATCCATACCATGACCCTCTTGCTAATAAGGAAGCAATTCGAGAGCATCTCTTTGTTAGGACCTCTAACACTAGGAAGAATCGTTCGGGAAATGATGTGAATAAGGACCCTTTTGGTATGGAGCTAAATGAGCTTAAACCACAATTTAAGAAGTGGGAAGAAATTCTTAGAGCTAATGTCATAAGTTCCATAGGAAATAGAGATCATGTCAACACATGTCTTTGCTACATGCTCTATAGCATTTCCACCGGTCAACCCTTTAACTTAGCTTACTACCTAGCCAAAAGAATGGCCGACATACCATTAGTTGGAACAACCGCTCTCCCTTATGGAATGCTCCTTACTCGCCTCTTTAGAGCCATCTCTCCCATTCCTCCAAACAATAGGGGAACTAGCCTCGACTACAATTTTGTGGCTCACATATTCGTCCCTCTAAGTAACAAAAGGGTGTTCAAAGTTTAAAGGAAACGCACTCGCTCTCCTTCACCATCATCATCATCATCCGACATGAGCGAAGATGGAAATCTTCCAAATTCGAAGCTAGCACCTCTTGATTATCTTCAACAACTTCCCACATTAAAGAATGAGTCCGAAGAATTCAAGCAAACAAAAGGAATGTGGAAGTGCATGGCAAGGTACATGGGAAAGATAAAGAAGAAGTTGGATAGCTTGTGAGATGAAACTTAAGGAGCGTTTGGCACTATTTAGTTTTTAGAACGTTGTAGACGTTAAATTATGTGTTTCATGTTGAACTATCTTGTTATTTGTTATTTGTTTTTATGCACTATTTGTTTGACTATGTGTGAGTCTCATTACTTGTGATGAATGATGATATGTGATATTATTGATTTTTCATACTTATGATAATCTAACTAAGTATAGAAATATTCGCTAGCCCCCGGTCAAAGTCCAATGATACGAGTGTTTTGATGTCTATTTTTTGTATTTCCTAACCCGCTATACATTATATTTTTGTTTCTAAGAATTTTCGAAAAATTTGAAAATCGTCTTGCGGGTCAAAACGTTGGACTGCCTCCTTTTTCAGGCCTGGCGGAAATGGCGGCACCCTCAGATGGGTTCCGCCGGTGCATTTTTCTGGAAAACCAGATTTGGCCCAACGGAACTCGCGGAACCCTCAGTAGGGTTCCGCCTGTGTAACCCGAAGGTTCCGCCGGTGCACTGCAGAAAATTATTTTTATTTTTCAAAATTTCACAATTCATAAAACACTAAATCCTTTTATTTAGTGAGAAACTACCTTCCTAACACTCCATCAAACACATTAGGACCATTTTCACCCATTAGAACAATTAGGAAGCCATTTCCCGCCAAAATTCAAATTCAAAAATTAACTAACCCAAGGAACCCTCAAAAAGGATCCTTCAAACCATTACAACATTTCAAACCAAAACACTTCCCATGAACACATAGCATTGAGTGCTTATGATAGTCTTTCACTCAACCCAACTCCATTGGATTGACTTCCAATGATTTGACAACTTCTTGGTAATTTTCCAAATCATTACAAACCTCCATTTTTGTATGGTAGAACATCAAATCCAAACACTTACTTCCATGACATGTTTTTCCTATAAATTTGATCACCTTTGAACAACCCAAAACTCACACCAAAACCATTACTTCACTCAATCTCAAAACTCTAACTAGCCAAAGAATTGAGATGACTAAGTCCAACACATCATCCGAATCATCAAGAAAATACACTAGGATTAGTGTAAAACCTTGTTGCTTCAACAAAACCACTAAATCAAGCTCATCATCATCATCAAGTGACTCATCACTTGACATTACATCACCCGTACAAGATTACCTCAACCTTTCTACACAAACACCATCTTCAAGACCTTGCAACACCAACACAATCACTATTCAAGATTTGCTCAATGTTGCAAATCCAACATCCTCTCTCAAACATGGTAATACAAACCCACACACCTTTTCACCATCAAATGATTTAACATTGCAACCAACTCAACCATCAAAAACTCCATCACCACAATCCCCAATTCCTACACCAATGGAACTTTTTTCATACACCACCAACATCACCACATTCACAATTGGAAACTTTAGACAACTTTCCACCTAGATCACCTCAATCACCAAAATTAACTTTCATGGAACTCCTCCAAACAACTCCAACACCACCATCACCAAACTTGGAAATGTTAGAAGATCTATCACCTAGATCATCTAATCCTCCATCATTGTCATTCTTTGACACCATTGCTCAAATGGAAACTCAACCAAGTGAGCAATTAGAACATGAACCCCATCAACCATCATTGGTAGAGCGTTTGGCTTACCGATATGCTAGACCCTCAATTTTTCCACAAGATCAAGGCCATACACACCTACAATCTTTTGTGTTTCACCCCATTTACAAAAACCTTCATGGTAATCCTTCCGAAGATCCTAGCTTCCGCTACTATATTCAACCACAAGAATCTCCACAACAACAACCACCACAAGATCATTCCCAACACTTCGACTCTCTATTTTCTTCTTATAAGAAAATAGAAGCATCAATATTGGATAAATCTCCAATCCTCAATGATGAACTAAACACTCATCTAAACCACCTTCATGCCTTCAAACGCATGGTTGACTCTCAAATCAACCATGTTATGGAATTCCATAGGGCTTTACACTCATCAAATGTAGAAACCAAAAACACCTCTCAACCATCCACATTTGCTTCATCAAGCTCAAGTGCTCCACCACCAACAAATGACATCCCTCTTCCACCAAACTTTCCCCGCCATGATTGCGGACATTGTGAAAGAACCGCTCACATTAGTGAAAGATTTCGAACGAAACTCCGCGAGCTAACTTATGAAATGAGGTTTATCCTAAACCACATTTTGGAGCGTCTAGAGTCTTTGTCTCACCCACCTCAAGTCTAGAGTCTCCAACAACAATAGGATTCCATCCATTGAACCACCAAAACCACAAACAAACAAACCAAGAGAATTTCTCTTCCACCACAATCAAAATAAAACCCACTACATCCTCCAAACACACATTTTCCTCCTCCTAACAACCTTACCCTTGTTTTTGGAAAATGTTTCTCATTAAGGAAAGTGATGGTTTCCTTTTTATAGATGTAGGATTTTATCTTTTTAGTTTCTTTTTCTTGTGTCTCCTTTATTTTTAGAAATAGGATGTTATTTACATCATTTCTTGTCTTTGACTTTCTAAAAGTCAAATTTTACGTGAAATGAATTTCATTCTACTATGAGATATGCCTTGTTTGTTTACCATTTAAGTATTGTGATTGCACTATACCTTGTTATGGTAACATGTATATCTTGTGTTTTCGGCAACTAACCTTTCTTTGTAGGTTCAAATCCATGACTTCTTCCTTGATACTCCGATTTAGGGGAGTAACATTCAAGGGGGAGTATGAGTGTTGCATAATTACGCTTCACGACTTATTCTGCACTTGTCTTGTGTGGCAACTAACCTTTTCTTTGTAGGTTCAAAATCCATGACTCCTAACTTGGCACTCCATTTAGGGGGAGTATTGTCCAACGGGGAGCACGTGCATAAGTTCTGCTACGCTACTCTTCTTTTTGTTTCGACAAAAAGGGGGAGAAGTTTAACTTGTTTTCATCTCTAACTTTTTCACTTCTTTTTATTATTTTCGTAAAACAAGTTTTAATACAAACTTCATAAGACTTAACACTAAAACTAGTGGCTTACTTATAAATAAAGTTTATGTTTTGTCATCAACAAAAAGGGGGAGATTGTTAATATAAATATCGCCTAAAAACGTTATTTATATTTTACGATCTTTGCTAAGTTTTGTTAATGACAAAGTATAAACTTTGGTTTATAGTAAAACGTTACTTTAGTCTTAAGTCTTATATAACTAGACTTTACATTTCTATTTAAACATAACATAGTTTTATTTCTTTAAATGGAAACATCACATAATGCATTTATGGAATGTTTATGTGTTTGACTAGCTATATTATTCTTACACATTTTGAAAGTATTCTATGTTTGGTGCTATGCATGTTGTCTAGTATTAAGTTGATGTGACTTAGGTTGGTTTGGAAGTTATGGCAAAGCATTCATGTTCCAGGTCTGGCGGAACCTTGGAGGAACACGGGCGGAACCCTCCTGAGGGTGCCGCCGTTTCCGCCAGACCTGCAGAAGGTTTTGCTATAAATACCAAACCATTTGTTAGATTTTTCTTTATCACTTAGAGTCATATTTCACATACTTTCTCTCATATAACTTAGTAAGATCTAACTTGTGTGGTTCTCTTGTGTTGCAAAGGAGTTCACATGTTGATCTAAGAAGTTACAAGTTTCAACTCAAAGTTGCAAGACTTGATTAGCTTTGTTGTGTATAGACTTTGGTAGTTTATACTTGATTTGTATCTTGTGTAGAAGTGATCGGTTAGTATTTTAGGCCTCAAAATACATAGTGTGTCGGGAGTTGTTGTACCCTTGTAAAAGAACTAACGGGAGTGGTTGTACCCTTGGTAAAGAACTCGACATCTAGCTTAGTGTCGGAAAAAGGAATTAGGCGACGTTAGGTTGGTTCTACCTCGAACTAGAACTCGGTATTTAGCTTTGTACCGGATAAACGTGTAAGCGACGATTGTAAAGGTTTCTCCACCGGGAAAGGAGTTTGTTGACTAGTGCTTTAAACTCTCGAGTTGGATACTCGGGGCGTGGACGTAGGGCAAGGAAAAAGAGTCCTTGTAGCCGAACCACGATAAACAATCGTGTTGTGGTTTGATCGTTTCTTTCTCTAGTCTTGCTTGCTACTTATTATCTTTTAGATTATATCTTTGATAGTATCTTTGCTTATATCTTTGATTATTTGAAAAGTATATCTTAGATTATATCTTTGATTATACGAAAGTTTCAAAAGATAATTAACTTAAAAAGCGGTAAACTATTCAACCCCTCCTTCTAGTTTTCCACACAACGTTTAATTCTTATTTGCATTTAACAAAGATTTATACCCAGGTGTTTGCGGAATAACACTTGAGATTGAATGACAAGTATAAGTATTATCCCTCTCTAAACTTAAGCTAAGCTTAAGTACAACTATGCTAACCAACTTAGCTAACCTCAGGGACTTAATTGTATTTGGAGGAGCAGAAGGGTTTGTGAATGCTTAGCATTTAGTGCACAAACTTGTCAACTCTTTTACTCCTGCTTATGACCCTATTTATACACAAATGTAATACAACCGTTATCTAAGAAGACAAAGATGACCTAAGCTACCTTGGAAAAAATGCTTACACATTTTGTCTCAGTTACAATTCGACTTGGGGTATAATACAATGGTGCTTTCTGATGAGCAGTGATGACAATGCTTTGGTCTTTATCTATCCAGGGTAAGTTTGACTTCTGAGTGATAAGGACTTACCCTTATATGTTTCAAACTTATCCCACCTTATCCCTCCTTTAATTCAGTCCTTTTAGTCTTCATTCTTCAATCTTCATAGTTGAGGAGGAGATTTGGGGTTCAGTGAGTTATTGTCATCACTCACTAAACCCATCACCTTCTTTTTTGACTCACGTATCATTCATTGAGTTCCGCCTCACTGAATGGAAAGCCTTTCTTCTTTAGACTTGTCCCGAGTATCCTGAAGGAGACTCACTGAGTGACTACTCACTCAGTGACTTGATTATGTTTATGGATTTACAACACTTAGGTTATTTTCTATTCAAATCCTCATTTAAGGGAACTTAGGTACTGAATGGACCCAACAATCTCCCCCTATTTGGATATAAATATAGCCTAAGTGTTTTGATCATCGTAAGTGAGCAAAGGACTTCTTCTTACATTGAAGATTCTATAAAGCAAGTAAGCAACTAAGGAACATTGATTAACATAAAATACTTAGTTTATTCATTGATTACAAAAGTTCCGAACAAAGCTACCAAAAATAGAAACACAATATGAATCCCTCAGTCCATGTAGTAAGCCAACTTTTCCAGTTTCATCTTCTTTGACTTCAGTTTTTCCTGGTCATGGTTGCCAGCAATCTTTTTCCTCAGGGCCTAGCTGAACCTTGCATTTTCTGTAGTTTTGACATTTGCAGCCATTACCAAGTAATCCACCAAGGCCTCAATCCCTGCAAGATCAATGTCACTCCACCTTTGAAAGGTTGGATTCCCTTATGCATCAGTGAAGAAGATACCATATTCAGGCTCCTCAATGACCATATTGTTGACAAAAGGGAAACCCTCAGTAAGATTTCTATTACAATCAAGTCAGGGACTTTGATTTTCGGTTCACGTTTTATTTGTTTCCTTTTCTTTCCTGAAGGTTGAGCTTAAGATTGTCGAGGAGCAGGACCAGGAAGGGCAGACTGAATGCCAAGTTCTTCAAGTATTTCCTTCAGTCTTTCATATCTCTTGCTCAAGGATTTCATCAGGTCCTTAACGATAATATTCTTCTTCTTCTCAATGATTGGACCCAATTCATCTAGCTCGGTAATCCTAAAGTCAGAGAACCAGAAGGGATCATGGATCTCAAAGTTCCTTTTGTCAACTCTTCTATACACGTTGAGAACTGCAGGCTTGGAATTAGGTTGAATCCAAACATCAGTGGTTGGTTCAGGCCTCAGTCTCTGAGTCATAGTCCACTGATACTAATCAATCCTTTTTGTTCTCAACTCATCTAACCTCTTGGTTTTCTCAGTGTGTTTCTTCTTGAGAGCTTCTAGCCGTGCATCCTGAGCCCTTTTGAATTTCTCCCCTGCTTTGTCCCTGATGACTTGCTGAGGTGGAATTCCAATCTTTTTGGCCTCTTCCTGAATCACTTGGCCGCTAACCTCTTTTCATCTTCAGCTGCCTTCTTTATTTGGTCCTCTTTCTCTAAGTGAGCATCAATTTCTTCTTTGAGCTTATAATGTTAAATGTTTGTCTCCTCAAAGACTCTTATCCCATTGCGACCAATTTGGTTTGTCGATGAGCTCGAAATTGATATTCAACACAGTAACTATACAAAAGATGTCTACTAGATGTGTAAAACATCAATTAAGATGGACATAGAGTTAGTTATATCTCATAACAATCATTTTGTTTACATGTGACTTTTCGGGTTCATGACTTTTTGTGTGTTTGTCACACAGTGTGTAGGAGCATTTAGAAGTGGTGAGCGGTGAACATTTAGCGTTATAGTTTTTAAAGCTCATTTTCCAACGCTCCATGAAGTAATATTTAAGAGCTGTTTTACACATTATTATTACACCTACAGCTATGTTACTAGACGTTTTTATAGAAGGGAAAAAAAACAATTATTGTTCACAGCTATTACTCATTGCTACTACTTACAGCAACTATTTACTGCTACATCTATTTTCCCAAACACTCCCCTTACAATTCAATGAATAACGTCGAAACAAATTAACAAATTATAGGATGTAGCCTCCCCAAACCCTTATAAGATGTGATATATATCATTCTTTCTATATCAGTATGTGTACCATCATTAATTCCTACTATTTTCGTTTTAAAATTATTGTTAAAAAATAAAACACACAGTTTAATAAAAGTGGGATCACAACAATTTTTAATTATTTAAATAGAATATTCATTCATTAAATTCACTTTTATTTACTTAAAATGAAAAGTTGACAATTATTTTGAGACATAAAAAAAATATGAACTACAATTTTAAGACAAAGAGAGTATTAATGTTTGAAACAAGAGGTTTTACATCTCTTTTATTATACTACAAATCTATGCTTAATAAGATATGAACACATCAAGAAAAAAGAGTAAAGGCACTGAATCATTCATTTGTCAATTCTAAATAGTAAGTGGTTGCACACATGCACAGTTGGTACTATAATTCAGTCCTCCCTTTATAATTACTGAACGTGCAACAACTCTTCTGTTCCATCCATGTACCCTTTTATAGAGTCAATAATACCAATAGCGAAATTTGCATTTATGACTAGGGTCAGCACGGTGTAAAGATCAGACCGACCGACCAAAACTGGACCGGACCGAAAATTGATTTGGTCCAAAAGTTCGGACTGAGGATCGGACCGAGATGTTAGGTTTAGGTTTAGGTCGGTCCGGTCCAACAAGGCATAATAGTCGGTTTTGCACAAGCTAGATCGAACCGAACCAAAGACCGAAATAAGCAAAAGAATAAACTGATGACCGGACCGAAATATTTTTGGTCCGGTTTCTCGGTTTGGTCTGGTCCACGGTCTTTAATGCTAAAATTGTGACTTTTTTTTCTATGTTCCAATATTACCTTTACCATTGTGTATTTTAATTAAATATATATGTTTTGTCTGTTTAATGTTTAACACTTAACTGTAGTTAAGTTTGTAGCTTCTACAAGTAACCATTAGTTATTAAATCTAACCCTTTTCATATCTATCATTTCGAAGCAAAAGACGATGAATGCGATACAATTCGATTATATCACGAAGTACGCATATGACAGACCAGTCGGTGTTGATTGCCTGGCTTTTTTTTTTTTTTTTTTTTTTTTTTTTTTTTTTTTTTTTTTTTTTTTTTAAGCTTGTTTGTTTGTTACATACGAATTAGTTATGAATAGACTGCAAATTAGTTGAAATAGGTTTTCTGATTGAAATCAGCTAACATATACCAACAACTGGGCATTGGGGTCGAATGACTAATAACACAAATAAAATGGATGTTAATCGAATTACTAGAGCATAGAAACAACATAAGTACATCGATTATTCAATATGTTTTATTAAATCGAAGAAAACAAACATAACTAACAAATTTTAATATAAAAAACAAAAATACACTAAATCTCAACATTTCTATCAAACATTACAAGTTTTTCCTTTTCCTCAATCTTCTTATTTAGACATCGCACTTCCTCTGGAGCCACCTTCGTTTTGTCCTCAGATCGTTTAAGACACTAAAATAACAAAACGGTGTTTTAGTGAGTTAAAGTAGCGGAACTAAATTGTTGTCATCCGGTGCGTTTGGTGAATTAAGTTATTTTTTTGAAGAGTTTGAAGAGGTATTTTTCTATTCTTTTGTTGATTCAGTTGGTGCCAAAGAAAGTTGTTGTACTTTGTTTATATAGATCTAAGTTGAGCCAAATATGGTATTGGTAGGGGATATGATAACCACTAACATTCCTATATTTACGATATTATTTGTTGCGACACTGATTTTTAGAATGATTTAGTTGTATTTGACGTTAGCAATGGTTATCAAAAAAAAAACTTTATTCAACATTAAACTGAATAATTAAGGCAAATACAATTACAACACACAACTTGTTTAAATGAAACTACAAGACAAGTTCCAAAAAAAAATTTCGCCACACTCTTCTACGACATTTAATTTTTCATTGATATAATTTTATGCTTCAACCTCCCTATTAAGTAATTTCCCTTTGCCATAGGTTGATCTTACATGGGATTAGGGAGGAAAATACAAGAACCCAAATTGAAGGTGTTTATTGGGGTCCTTCTCCCCATTTGTTCCACATATAATCCTTGTGCAGATCTTGAACTCTGACGTTAACCTTTGCGTAGGGTGTATTTCATTGAACTTATACATGTAGCTAAATTGTGGTTAAGATATAAACAGTTGTAACACATGAAGTTTGTGGTATTTACGAATCCTAAACAAGGGTGATTCAATTTTAAGCCTTTTAAACCCCATATACAGTTAACATCCTTGCATTTGATGTACAAAGGCGAGGAGTTGACATTTTAACAAGAAATGTGAAATGGTTCATAGTAGCGTAACAACAAGTTGCATATTTCAAATCTTCTTTGGTGTCAAAGACATCATCAACATTGAGTGTAGGCGGAATATGAGGTGAACAGCCACTTGTCATTGAATGATGATTTTTACGTTGACCAACGACGAAGGTTGGTGAAAAATCAAGACCCATGTCAAAGTAGGTGAAACATAAGTTGATTCCTTTGGTGGGATCCTATCCATATCAACATCATAGTTTTTTTGGAGACGACTGACGTGGAACGATATTTGAGATATCTTCTGTAACATGAATGATTGAGGAATTCTTTTCGAAAAGGAGATCATATGGCATCTCTTGTGAAAACACATTGGGACATCAACATGAACCTCAACGTTTCTGGCATACTCTGTCTCACAGAGCTTGTCAAGTATTCCCAATTTTGGGACCATGTGTTATTTTTTGAAACACCTACATAGTTCAATAATGACAAAACAACACGTCTATAGCCTGGTTCGATATAAACTTCCACTTCATTAGCCTGTAAACTCTGGAAAAATTGCCGCCTGGACAACCAAGGTAAGGTACGTCATGTGAAGAGCCATCATTAAGGTTGAGACCGACAAGATGTTCACCTACACCTTCTTTAGGAATATATTTTATCAACCGTGTGACACACAAAGGAATACCTCCATGAGAATATTCCAAAATGAAAGTTTTTAGATCCTCATCACCATTAATTTCAACAGCCGGAAACCAGGGTGCTGCTAATTTATACCGGACTTCTAATTTAAAAGAATGAGACTCTTTGGAGACTTGTAGTTTTTTGGAAGGTTATTAGTTAGTTCCTGAAGTGTCACATCCTTGGGAACAACGATAATAGATTCCTTCGAATTCTTGAACAACTATTCTTTGCCATCCCATTCCCAATCTTAGTTGTAAGCAATAAAATTTCTAATGATCTATGATATTAGTTAGGAAAGCTATATATCCCAGAGAGAGTTACGGTAACAAGCTATATGCATAGTAGACATGCAATTACGCATTGAGTAACAATCGTAATATATCGCAATAACTTCACAAATGAAGAAAATAAAATAAAACAAGAATATAAATGAATAAACACTTACCCATTATCACAATATTGCGATTTCTATCGTGAAATATTCAATGGTGAAATATAAAAGTGAAGAGCGATTGTAAAAAATTAAAGGGAGAAAAAAAGACATTGAAGTTTAACAAAACTGATAAAGTTTTACACTAGTTTCAATAATAAGCTAACGAAAACTAACAAAATTTTAGGGATGAGATTAGAAAGATGGATATTGGAGGGAAAATGATTTCGTGATGTGTCGCAGGTGGTCAGGTCATGTTTCGTATTTTAGTTGTAGGATTCGCAATTGAAAGGGGAAATCACGGAAGTCGGTAGAATAGTATGGTGTGATAAGGGTAATCGTGGCATTTTAAAAAATTATAATTTTAGCAATATACATTAAAATTGAGTCAAGCTAAAAATTAGTGTATATTGGGTCTCACTTTTGCAAATATGCCTACATATGCTGTTACATTTTACTGTTTCAAAGAATTGCAAATTTCCATTTGATATGTATACTTTAATAGGAGTGTTTCATAACGTACATGCAAAGTGCCAAGCTTTGATCTAATTAATAAGAACAATCTGAATTATTTATCCCACCAGTAACAAATTAACAATATCGTGAGGATCTTTACCTATTAGATGCAAGTATAAATCAATAACTGTATAATGTATGTAGTTTGGATCGGCTTCTGAAAAGTAACAGCTAGAAAAGAATCGACAAGAGGGATAAATAAGTTATAAGTTCCCAAAAAAGATGAGAATCAGGTAGATTACCAAGGGGGCATTTGCCATTTTGCCCTGCGATACCAATGTGTAGTTTAAGGCATTACTCCCCCAGAAGTCGAGCGTTCTAAGTGCCACTTGGGACAAAGGTGTAGTTTAGGGTGCATAACGCTTTGCCGTTTCAAATTCAATACAAGAAGCAAGTAGATTAATTTTATGATGATGTGTATAAAATGATTCAAACACCCATCACTAGTACATAGAGGACTTCTGCCGTCGACTTTTTTTCGACGGTCCCGTCGTTTAGTCGACGGCACGGAGTCCTCCCGTCGACATGACGACGGGGGCAGGACGACGGCAGTGCTCCGTCGGGAACAACCTTCCCGTCGACAGTCCCGTCGACAAACAGTGGGTCCCACGTCTTTTTCAGTCAACGAAAATGTGTGTCCGTCAAATCCTTCCCGTCGACACGTCGACGGGAAGGTAAATATAATTAGCAAATTAGTTAATTAATCTTCATATAGTTATTTAATTCTTTTAATGGTCCCGTCGACTTGTCGACGAGAGCATTAAAATACTATAGTTTTTTTTAAATGGTTCCGTCGACAAGTCGACGAGATCATTTAAACACAATTTTTTTAATATGATTGTCCCGTCGACATGTCGGCGGTACAATAAAGAGAATAAATGTTTTTGGTTTGTTGGTGCCGTCGACATGTCGACGGTGATATTATTACACCCTGCTAATAGCAGGGTGCAAATGCAGCATAATCCAGATTTTTTCCGGAAAATTTTCCGGAAAAATCTACCAATACCTGTAATACCATAACCTGTAACTACAATCTATAACCACTCAATATCAACATATCCTAACACATACAACTCTACATCGGCTAAAACACTTGATAATTATCGCTAAACACCCTCAAATGCATTAAAACATATAAAGTCCACAAAACGGGGTGTGGCGATATCTAAACCTAGCTGCCATATTGGAAGCTCCATGCGTGTAGCCGTGCCCTTAAAATGATATTTTGAAATATTCCCTCCAATATGAACTAAATAAAAGCCTCAACCCCACTCCAAATATTGGGCGAGTCAAGATCGAGACCTACCTCAAGCAACGGCACGCCTATGTCCTGTACGGTAACGTAGTTAAATGAAAAGAATTTATCTTTTGGCCAGTCCCAACCAGCCTCTTTTACCCGGGTTGGTATTTTCATGACCACCTTAAGGATTTTAATGTCCCAAAAGTTACGCACCTCATAAGGTCAGGCGGTAAATGGAAGGTGAAAATAACTTTTCCAATTTTACAATTACGCTAAAATTTTCCTCCAGGAGGTTTATTTCCCTCCCAGGGGTTAAGGTATTTAACAATTCTCC
>LBNU01000652.1:11866-57696 GCA_014162995.1 Artemisia annua | reverse complement strand
TATGTAATTAGCGTTAATCAATGGTAATCACACGTTGATTTTTGTAATTATCTCTTCCCGTCGACATGTCGACGGGAAGAAAATGGCGGGATAATTCCCCGCCCAAGTCTTAGCAATAATTGACGAAAAAACTTTGACCAAATTGGTCCAGTCGACATGTCGACGGGACCATCAAGTTAAGAAAAATTCAACGCAGCCTGGCTCGGTCAAGGAGTTTTTTTGTCGTGTAGTGTATTGTCCCGTCGACATTGTGTCGACGGGAATGTTTTCGTCGCCTGTTCTCCGTTTTCTAGTAGTGCATTTTCACTTATTGTGCACATGATGATACTCAATGAACTAAGACAGATGCATAGATCTTGACCCAAGTGATATACTGTAACGATGATTATTTTGGGTGTTAGTTTCAGCAATAAAAAGTATTGGACTCAGTTTGCAACAAGAGGCATACCTTACGACTAAAGTTTTAATTTAGTTTTCTTGTTGAGAAAGGGTAGTTTCTCTTTTTAGAAAAGATAATGGGTTCAAAAGATGATTTTGTATGAGAAAAGACAAATGAAAGGGAAGTGTGCATGGGCTCGTAACTTCTAAAAATAGAAAGAAAGGAAAAACATACTGGTGTTGGCTCATTGCTCGTGACTTACACTTGCCATTTTCTTCATGCCAATCCATTGATCAAAGCCAACGTACAATTTGTCTTTTCATCAACTTTGTTCTTGACGTTAGGAATAGCTTTCTATATTTGGTAACCGATGACACCATCATTGCATCTGTGGGAAAGACGAGACGTAATTTGACTGGTTGCTTTGAGTTGTAGTCTTGTAGATGTTGCTTGGTCACGTTATTACAATTACACAAAGAAAAGCAAGCTAATGAGGTGCACCGGCATGTATAGATTAGTCGTCTTTTTTAACTTAAAAGATCGAGTTATTTTAGAGGATTTATTTTCTAAAATAATGCAATAAATTAAAATGATGATGATTCTAAGTTGTCGATGCTTCACATATATGTAAAGACGACGATTACATGTCAACATATCTAACTATTCTTTATTAAACTACGATGTTGAAAGATATAAGAGTTCGTTACATTTATTGGCCTCATATGTCAAAAACTTACTACTTGATGTGACATAATAGCCTATGTTATTCAAGCTCTAAGGGTGGTGGCAATGGTGGGCGGTATGCCCATCGGCATCCCCATACCGGCGGCAAACACCGTTGCCATCCCACCGGTATGGGCAGCGGCATGTGTTCAACGGCATGAAATGTTTCGGAGGTATGGAGTGAAAAAGTAGCCGTTGGACTAGAAGACAAAAAAAAAAAGGAACCGATTTAAAGTTGGGAGGTATGAAAAAGGCATGGTTGCCACTAAAAAGGGGTTGGGAGGTATGAAAAAAGTATGAAATGGTTGGGATGAGGTGGAATGATATTATTGGTGGATTTGGGAAGTATGGATGATTTCGGAAGCATGACTGCCACCACCCTAACTGTTTAATCACGGTTCTGGTCCATGTCTTATAGCATCTCCAATTTATGCATTGTCATATTGTGAAATAAGAATCTTTATAAAATATGCTTGCATTAAGAAAAATTACTCCAAGATATAGCTCTACAATTTTGCACTAATTTAAAATTTTCAAATTAAATTATTTTGTTAATATTGCTCTACAAGATATAGCTCTCCAAGATATAGCTCTACAATTTGTAATAAACATTCGACATATAAGATATAAATATTTCACCTGCGAGTCATGCAACACAAAAACCTCAAAGGCATGTTTACTTCCATCAAGATTTCATCGAGGAAATGAAGACAACTTCCTAGTTATGTTTTATTTCAATCCTTATGTAAAATGTAGCCTAGCTATAAAAGATATTGCCTATTTAACCATATACTACTCCGTATATTATATTTTATATGATATTGCCTACTGCTAAACACACACACAATTATTAAAATAATAATAATAATAATAATAATAATAATAATAATAATAATAATAATAATAATAATAATAATAATAAACCCTACTACTACTACTTGCCTCCCTCCTTTTACTCACTTTATTGACATGACAATGCAGTTCTTTATGAAAAGAATATTTGTCTAGTTTCCTATCTTGGTGAAGTTCTATGATGTACCATTAGTTGCATATACATCGGATGGTTTGAGCTTGATCGCTTCTAAGATTGGTACTCCTAAGATGCTAGACTCGTATACCAATAACATGTGTTTGGATTCATGGGGAGGAGAAGCTATGCAAGAGCCTTGATTGAAATTAATGCGTCTAATGAGTTTCGTGATAATCTGGTCTTGGCTATTTCAAAGCTTAATGGAAGTGGATATAGAGTCTATATTGAATACGAGTGGGAACCCTCCGCTATGGTACTTGGTTGTTATATAGTCATTCTCTTGATGATTGTCCTAAAGTTGCTCCTAAACGTGAGGTGAATGGGATAGATAAAGGCAAAGGTCAGAGTTCGGGTGTATCAAAGAAGGTTTCAAATTCTAATGATGGGTTTACGCTTGTAAAGCGGAAAAGGAGCTTACCTAAAGAAGTTTAATGTTGTTCCAATGAAAAAGGTTGAGTATAGGACCGTTGCACCAAAGAATACTAAGGCTTCTAATTCAAAAGATAACACAAAGGAGTATTCTACGTCTAGACAACCAAAAATGGATGCTAAAGTGGTAAGTACTTATATTGCATTTGGTGTTCTAGGTGAATTGGATGAGGTTTCTAATGCTAATGTAGTACCTAGTGGTAATGTCCCTACACCTTTAGTTGGTACGACATTCTATATTCCAAGTACTACACCTTTGGTTGCAAGGATTAATAAACTGGAATGTCAGATGCTTGGTGGGAAGGTTGTGGGTAGTGGTGATGATGCGAAGTTGCTAAAAACTTGTAAATTAACGCTTCCTAGTTCTAAAAAGGTTGTTAATCCGGATAATACGGATACTGATAATAAAGTGCTCGAGGTCAACGATGAAACTGCTATTTATATGACATTTATGAGTTCCAAGGTTAATGAAATCTTTAAAAGTGGTGGTGGAGTGGGTAGAAAGAGTTTATATAAGCAATGGAATAAGGAGACCTATGATGAAAACTCGTATGATGATGATGAGTTTGATGACTATATATGGCTTGACTAAAGCCCAAATGGAGTTTGCTAATGCTTTTGACATTAGTCTTCGTGGTCAAATTAGATAGGGTTTTTATTAGGTCCCATAATTTGGCATGTCATTCTTATGCTAGATTAGGTGTTAAGCTTAGTAGGATCGTTTGTATCGATTTGGGATATGAATGATAGATTAATAGATGCACAAATGTCTCCCTAGAACCTTGCGATATAGAATTGATTCTACACTATGGTGTGTCTGTCTCTCTATGATGACGAAATTGAAACAACATATATCTTTTGTTGGTTGCAAAATAGTTTTCTAAATGTTGGCGATAAAGGCTTAATATTTTCTTTGATCATAAGCCACCGAAAAAGATGTATACTTTGTGACGAGATGATGTTGGGTCACTGAATTCCCAAACTCCCTGAAACAAGAATTTGAACATAAAATAACCTAAGTGTTTGATATCCTTGAACATAATTAAGTCACTGAATGAACAGTCATTCAGTGAGTCATCTTCAAGATACTTAGGACAAGCCTAAGAAGAAAGGCTTTCCATTCAGTGAGGCGGACTCTCAGTGAGTTGCACCTAAGCCAAAGAAGAAGGTGATGTATTCAGTGAGTGATGAAAATAGCTCACTGAATCTCAAGTTCCTCCTCAATGAAGCAACAAGAGTTTAAGACTGAAGACAAAGACATGAAGCCTGAAGAATGAGCGGGACAAGGCGGGAAACGTTTGAAGTTGCAAAGAGTGTCAGTATCCTTGTAAAGTCAAACTTTCCCTGAACGACTTAGGTTCAGGATGGTGTCATATATGAACCTCAGAAAGCAATATTGTCCTATACCCAAAGTAGACTTATGTAACAAAGACAAAATACGCAAGCATTTTGTCTCAACTAGGGTGATGTAATCTTTGTCTTTATCATAACGGTTGTAATATACTTGTGTATAAATAGGAGTCATAAGAGAGAGTAAAGGTTGCAGAGTTTGTGCACTTAATGCTTAGACATTCACAAACTAATCTTTACTCTCTCCAAATAGCAACCATCCCTAAGATAGCTTAGTGGGTCTTTTGTTGCTACTTAAGCTTATCTTAAGTTTAGTGAGGAGTAATACACCATACTTGTCATTTCAATCCCAAGTGTTTATTCCGCAAACACTTGGGTATAATTCTTTTAATTAATTTCTAATAAAGATTTAAACGTTGAAAAATATTGTCTTCTAATCATTTACGTTTATTATTATTTAGCTATTAATCTTTACTTCACTATTTCATGAAACTTGGTTAGATTAACTTTGTAGTTAACCTTAACCAAGTAAAAGGGACCAACAGATGATATCTCCATCACACTCTTGGATGATTCATAGGAGTATATCTTATAACTCAAACTGAATGGATCGTGAATCTTTCACTTGCTTGATTTAATTATTTTTTTTGTCTGTGGTTTATTGCTAGAAACCATTTTATTAACATTCTACTGTTCAAAAGAAAAGAAAGTGTTAAACACGTGTTTTAAATAAAATATATATATTCAGTAAAAAAAGAAGCATATAGGGGGTTTTCATTTTCTATGCTTTAGCTTCTTGCTAGTTTTACATTTTCTTAATTGGCGGTTCAAATTTTCTTTGTTGCATCCAACTTTACTCAAAGGATTATACAACCTAGCTTATTATTAGTTGAGTTCGAGTTGATATCAGGTTATTACATAAAGCAAACGATGAAGTTGGTTCTTAAATTAGACAATTGAAACAATAAGCACATGTTGTTCCTTTCGAAATGTCGTTATGGTTTCAGCCATCCAATTTAAACACATCCATGGTTTAACCAGCAAATACAATCTTTTTTTACCACAATCATTCCAAGTTGCAACACTGCTGGTTTACGTTATATCAATTTGGTTTGATAATTTTTTATGTCTTGGTTTGTTTTCGTTAGAAATAGAGGCACCTATGTTCTATGTTCTTGACTTCTTGCAGTATGCGGTGGTAAAGGATGGAGAAAACAAACTCAATAAGGGTTAATGGCCTCTAAATGTGTCATAGTTGTCGTGACTTCCTTCTATATGTATCAACATTAATTATTATTATTATTATTATTATTATTATTATTATTATTATTATTATTATGTACTAAACTTGCATTTTTGGTATTTTTTTTTGTATATTTTATGACCATTTTGCCCCTTCTCGGTTAATGAAATAAAGGGCAACATGGTAATAAAATACAAAAAAAAAAAAAAAANTGTTAAAATATAATGAAAATGCTGAATAAAGTGTCAAAATACTCATAATCGGGTGCGCATACATGTATACAGCTAGCGGACCCAAAGGGTTACAGGGGTTCACGGGAACCATATGAATTTTTGCCCCGTAATATAAATTTTTGTCCAAAATTCTAATTTTTTCGAAATGAATATGGTCCCCAAATCTTGTCTTTTTTTTTTTTTCGTTGGTACATTGTATAATCGTAAAGAAAATATTATGAACCTAGTCACTTGGCTCATATACATAGGCTACCCATGCATGTATGGTAAAGAAAATATTATGAACCTAGTCACTTGGCTCAAATATTATGTAACATACGTCACCTTCAAAATTGTCTCGTTTTAACAATAACAGATTCCTCTGTTCTTATATTTATTTTTCTACCAAATTCATTTCATTTAAATATAGAAAGACATCTTTACTCCCCTATAGCTTAGCAATTACATTAAAGTGTAATAAATATGATTATTTCTTTGCATTTACATAACAAGATGAAAAAGGAAAACAATCACTCACGATCTTTTCCATAATGCAGATCAATAGTAAGTGTCGTCCAAATTGGTAGTAGACCACATATTTTCAAGCCGAAAAGGTACCATATAATATCGTTTCAGTAGTAAATACAAATAAAAAAAATTAATGGAACATTTTTATAACGGATCAATACGGGTGTCTACGAGTCCTCTATTGAAATGAACGGATAAATTTTATACTCGACAAGGTTCCAAACCATATAGTATCGGTTTGGCACTGGTTCAAAACTGAACCAGTTTAAAACCGAAAATAAAACAAAATATTTGTTTTGACATTACTTCCTATTTAAACAACTCCCCACCCCTCTATCCTATTTAATCCATCCTCATCACTATTCACAAAAACAGGCCACCCCACAACCCACCCAACCACCCCCCTCTGCCTGCTGCATTCCATGCTACCACTACTACCCATAATGGCCAAATCACATATTTCTCCCTCATTTCTCATCTTATCTTTCTTGTTTTTATCTTTTCAACTCACCCAAAGCCACAATAACAACCATGTTCATGAAGAAGAAGCTGACAGGATTACATCACTTCCTGGCCAACCTAATGTCACTTTTCAGCAGTTTTCTGGTTATGTGACTGTTAACCATGTTGCAGGCAGAGCACTCTTTTATTGGCTTACTGAAACACCTGATAAACCTCTCACTAAACCCCTTGTCATATGGCTTAATGGAGGTTAGTAACTTAGTACACACACATACTAAAAAACATACACATTTTTATATTTAATCATGTGTGCATGTACATGTTATATATTGCTTTTATGCTAATACTAGTAGTTGTCATTTTTTATGGTCAGTATTTTTTGTGTATGTAATTCTAGCTTCTTGTTACTGTAGTTTATATTTGATTCTACATAATTGTTTTTTAAGAAAAACAAAGTATGAAAACATTAAAGTGCTACTGTTACATTGCTCGTTTACAAGATTTTGAAACTATAAAGTTAATTATATTATAATCTTCAATTGTTGAAATGTTTTTTTTTTTTTTTTGTTTTTTTGTTTTTTTCCTTCCCTTTTTTTTCAACATTTTGGAATGGATTTTTTTTATTATTTTTTTGTTATTTGAATTGATGATATGGAAAAATGAGAGTGAAAATATAGTTGCATCTACCGTATTAAATGAGTGGGCAGATGCTAATAATAAATGTATAATTTTCTTGAAAAAAGATGGGAATCTTGAAAAATATTTTGATATCTTTTTCGGGCTAGAAAATTTTACTCTGTATGGGTATCTGAAAATACTGAGAATGGAATTCAGCTCTGTTTTTATTTCTTAACTAGGTTATGACATCAGAACTAAGTTACAGAATACCATATGCAGATTTTTTTATATTTGACCGTAGTTTTATTTGAACTCTAAAATTTGAAGTTATTGCTTTAAAAATATATTTCTAAACATTTTTTTATAACCGTATACAGTTTGTGACGAATAGTTTTGTGGTTAAGTAGGGGCAGCATTCACCGGCCTAAAACCTGTTTTTTAGCGATGATTTAAGGTGTCAAAATTAAACTGAATAATATTTGTACCCGGTACACACATATACAAGATCGGAACCAGGGTGGGTCCTGGGGCCATGTATTTTTGCGGCGTTGTGTTAATTTTCGTAAAAAACTTCGGTTTTCCTAAATACACCCGGTCCAAAAAATTGGGTTCCTTGTTTTGTATAATTTTTCGTAAATACACCTTGTTAAATAGTGTGCTAGTTACGTCATATATATGACTGACCTAATTGCAAGCCAAAAAATCTTGAGAGATTTTTGTTTCATAGGGATTTTGGGCATGAACTCATTTACGCCTTTCCTCACGACTAATGAGTTGAAGGCATGAGGTCGGCATGGTCAGAGTTTAGTTTCGAATCGTGCCACCTTTCCTGTGGTTCATCATGAAACCACATTCTAATGGGACCTATTACATTTCGTAATATTTGTTAATATCCATTAGAAACCTCAGATCCATTTAGCTAAAACAATCTATACCCGCATGGTAATTTTGTTGGTCGTTACGTATAAATATAACTCCTTTTTTTTTTTATATGTGTGATGAATTTCACATATTTTTTATAGCTCTTATTGTAAAATTTTAACAAAACGATACACTGTTTTAGTGCTATATATTTTTTTGAATGCTACTGTAAAATTTATTTGACCACAGTTTGAACTGAGAGCAAATGTTGGTAGTTTGGTACAATTTTGGTTGTGCTCTTATGGTGTAAAGTTACAAAGCATCCTCCAACAGTCCGTATTTATTGTGATTCCTATAGACTATTTGTCTACATTTTACCATACTGTTACTTTTACACTGTACCATTCATGCATGCTATACGTGTACACTGTGATATGATACATCTATTCATAGATTAAATGCATACATTACTTCTTATTGTATGTTTCTTTATATATTTACATTGTATGTTTCNATTTTTTATAACCGTATACAGTTTGTGACGAATAGTTTTGTGGTTGAGTAGGGGCAGCATTCACCGGCCTAAAACCTGTTTTCTAGCGATGATTTAAGGTGTCAAAATTAAACTGAATAATGTTTGTACCCGGTACACATATATACAAGACCGGAACCAGGGTGGGTCCCGGGGCCATGTATTTTTGCGGCGTTGTGTTAATTTTTCGTAAAAAACTTCAATTTTTCCTAAATACACCCGGTCCAAAAAATTGGGTTCCTTGTTTTGTATAATTTTCGTAAATACACCTTGTTAAATAGTGTCCTAGTTACGTCATATATATGACTGACCTAATTGCAAGCCAAAAAATCTTAAGAGATTTTTGTTTCATAGGGATTTTGGGCATGAAGTCATTTACGCCTTTCCTCACGACTAATGAGTTGAAGGCATGAGGTCGGCATGGTCATAGTTTAGGTTCGAATCGTGCCACCTTTCTTGTGGTTCATCATGAAACCACATTCTAATGGGACCTATTACATTTCGTAACATTTGTTAATATCCATTAGAAACTTCAGATCCATTTAGCTAAAACAATCTATATTTGAAGTATGGTAATTTTGTTGGTCGTTACGTATAAATATAACTCATTTTTTTTATATGTGTGATGAATCTCATATAGTTTTTTATAGCTCTTATTGTAAAATTTTAACAAAACGATACACTGTTTTAGTGCTATATATTTTTTTGAATGCTACTGTAAAATTTATTTGACCACAGTTTGAACTGAGAGCAAATGTTGGTAGTTTGGTACAATTTTGGTTGTGCTCTTATGGTGTAAAGTTACAAAGCATCCTCCAACAGTCCGTATTTATTGTGATTCCTATAGACTATTTGTCTACATTTTACCATACTGTTACTTTTACACTGTACCATTCATGCATGCTATACGTGTACACTGTCATATGATACATCTATTCATAGATTAAATGCATACATTACTTCTTATTGTATGTTTCTTTATATATTTACATTGTATGTTTCTTTTTATGTTCATTGTATGATAGATTTGAAATACATAATAAAACCATAAATTGAAATAAAATAGCTCATCACCATCTTAACCTTAAAGTTCTAAATGTATTTTATCAAAACTTAATGTTAAAGGATGCTATAAGATCTTTAAAGTTCTAACAAGTTAAATTTAACAGGTCCTGGATGTTCTTCTGTTGCTTATGGTGCATCCGAGGAGGTGGGCCCCTTTAGAATAAACAAAGGGGCTAAGGGGTTGCACCTCAACAAATTCTCGTGGAACAATGTAGCTAATGTCTTGTTTCTTGAAACTCCGGCAGGCGTTGGTTTCTCTTATAGTAACCGTTCTTCTGATCTTCTTGACACTGGTGATCGTCGCACTTGTAAGATATCGTCTCCTCTGCTTAAAACCAATATGTCACAAACACATTTGATTACTTGAAGTATCATGGTTGATGTATGATCAACTATCCTCCGAAAATCTCTGAAATACTTTATAGGTCCCAAAAATAAGTGATATTGGGCACATTTTTAAGTATAGAACAGTCATAATTGATAGTTTAGTCCAATACATTTTTTTACAAAATGCGTGCTTATCGTTTGAACTGTTGCTTTGTTTCTTTTAGCCGAAGATTCACTCCAATTCGTGATACGGTGGATGGAGAGATTTCCTCGTTATAAAAACCGTGAAGTTTATATAGCCGGAGAAAGCTACGCGGGGCACTACGTCCCACAGTTGGCCCGGCAAATTATAAGACACAATTCCAACTCACATTCCAATTCCATCAATTTGAAAGGAATTATGGTATCTTGTTGCCCCTAGTTCATTTATGTAAACTGACTAAACAGAACATAAACTAATGAATTTTACAGGTTGGAAATGCTGTGACAGACAATTACTATGATAACCTTGGGACTGTGACATATTGGTGGAGTCACGCAATGATATCTGATAAAACATACCACCAACTTATCAACACATGTGATTTTAAACGCCAAAAGAATTCAAACGAATGTGAATCGTTATATAGCTATGCTATGGATCAAGAATTTGGGAATATCGACCAATACAACATTTATGCACCCCCATGTAACAATTCTGATGGTAGTCACCATTCGGGTGCCACACGCCAAACCATGCGGTTGCCCCATCGACCCAAACAGGTATTTGTGTGTATTTTCTATTAAATTTAATTAATCCTGTATGTTTTTCATTTTAATAATTTGATATTTGTGCTTTTACAGATGCCAAGGCAGCTTTCGGGTTATGACCCGTGTACTGAAAGCTATGCAGAGGTTTATTACAATAGACAAGACGTTCAAAAGGCGTTCCATGCTAATACATCACGCATTCCATACAAATGGACCGCTTGCAGGTTTTTATCTAAACTACTTAGTAACAAAATTCGTAACGTTCTGTTCTTGTAATAATAAAGTGAAACATGATGGTTCAAAAAATAAATCAGTTTTTGGCATTTTTTGTTAATTGATGATATGATCTTTTACAGTGAGACTTTGAATCGGAATTGGAATGATACCGAAGCTTCGATTCTTCCCATATATCGTGAGCTCATGGCTGCTGGATTGCGAATTTGGGTGTTCAGGTATCTTCAATTCCCTTTATTATTGTTTTGTATGTGAGTCGTCTCGTTTTAATAAACAAGACGTCACAAAAGTGTTTTTGATCATTTTGTTTTGTTAAATTGCAGTGGAGATGTTGATTCAGTGGTTCCAGTCACAGCTACTAGGTATGCACTAGCACAACTCAAGTTGAAAACAAAAGTTCCATGGTATCCTTGGTATGTCAAGAAACAGGTTAGTTTAACTCCCTCAAACGCTTACTTAAAACTTATTAATGAATTTGTAGTATTCATCACAAGTTACGACCTGAGATCATCATTTGATGCATATGGAGCACAGATCTACTTTGAACTGATGTTTAGAACCCAAATGCAAAGAAAAAAAAGTCCCTATCATAATTTTCTTACTTGTATATATCAGTTAGGCAAGTTTTATGTACAAAGGAGTAATGCATGATAAAGACACTTGCGATATGACGCAAAGAGCAACATGACAACGCATATGGTTCTTGAACAATTACACATGTAGAGCTATACAATAAGTCTAGTAGACCTTACTAGACACTTTCAAAATCTTGCTTTTTTTGTACATTGTGTAGATAACTAGCACACGACGCAAAAGTAAACAAACAATGCACAATAACAATGACTCAAATGACCAACTTATCGTGTAAATAAACAAACACCCAATCATGGTTCTCTTATCCTTCGTATAGATTGGTAGTATCATGTGCAAGTATTCAATGCACCATCAAGACATTTATCTAAAACCGATTATTATGTGTAGGTGGGAGGATGGACAGAAGTTTATGAAGGACTAACCTTTGCAACAGTTAGAGGGGCAGGTCATGAGGTGCCACTTTTCAAGCCAAGGGCAGCATTGCAACTTTTGGTGTCTTTCTTGAAAGGCCAACCACTTCCCAAAGCTTGAGTAAAATTCAAATATTGACTACAAAGTCAATGTGTTGACCATTTTTATTAAATGTATCATGTGGCCAGAGGCAAAAGATTGCCTTTTGACTTTGATTATTTGGGTAGAAATTAGAAAGATTTGGTGAAGGAAAACATTTTTCTTGAAAGCAATATTGATTGGTGTCTTGTCTTGGTTCAAAGTTTGTGGAAAATAATTAGAGGGGTTTAAAGGGATTTATCATACATTGTGATCGTTTGTTATAACATACTGTTTATGCCTCATGTCAAACGCCTAAAACTCTTTGATTTTTTATTATTTTTTTTCTTATTTGGAGCTAAGTTTTACATGAAACATAGTTGTCGTATCATGTTTCAGGCTTAAATTAAGCGACAGATGAATCAAGTTTTATGGTTAAAATTCAATTTTTCCATGTAGAAAACAAACTCTGAATGTGTAAAGTCGTCTTCTATGATACTTATGCGGGGTATGTTTGGCGAAATTTGTTGTGGGTGGGATGGGGTGGGGCTGGAGTGGAAGCTAGGGCTTATATTATAAGTTGGAAGCTGGAGCTTATATTTTTATAAAGTTTTTTGACAAATTACTCGTAGTTAGTTAGAGTTGAAGTTAATGTAAAATCGCATGAAAGTATATCAAATTAAATTTCGGATATATTTCAAGCTTTTGCGTGTTAATTTAATATATTTATAGGGTATTTAAGTAATTAGACTAACTATAAGCCCTATAAGCCCGTTTCAATAGGCTTAAGTTATGATTTATAAAAATTTCCATAAGTGTGTGTCAAACAAAACATTTTATAAGCTCAAGCCCTGTAAGCCTCTTATAAACCCACTCCAAACACAGCCATAAACGCTAGTTGCGTTTATGTTTTACTTCTAGTGTTAGTTACTGCTAAGCTATTAAATTTTCTAGAAGCCATTCTCGTCCTCCCTAATAATAGTAACAATAAATTCATTCAAGTCTTTATACCCTTAATGCCATTCTCTTCATCGATTGGAACACCCATGTCGTCACCTTTGCGTAGATTTGGATATCAAGTAACAGTTGCGATATGGATTCACTGATCTTTGCAACCACCTATGACGACTCTAAAACGAAACCATTTGGAACTACCTACTAATATTAGGGAGTCTTTTAGAGTGTTTGATATAGATCTTTTAATTTTCTTGATGATGCAACATATTTTGGTTGGTTGTAGGTGGTCCATACACAATGGTGGAAAAGATGATGGCTTCTTGTGTGTTCTAACTTTTAACATCTGTTATAGATTTTGTATCATGTTGTTGCGAAATAATAGAACAGGTTTTGAGAATATCATGAAAATACTTTTTTTTAAGCATCTAAATTAAAACTCGTGTATATTGGTAATAACATACCATCAAGACTTTAGGAATTTTGTTATGTATAAATGGTTATAATCTGAATTAAGCTGAATTTGTGATCACTTTCAGGTTAAAGCTTTTGGAACACTATATGCATCGGATTCATGAAATCTTTAATTAGGGAAGATAGTGTGTCAAATGAATTCAAAGGCACAAAAAATCTATCTGAAAACGTTAAAGAGTGTTGCATGATAATGTTAGTCTTGAAAATGATACCAAAAATCAGGTTATAACAACCAACCAAATTTCGGTTACATACGGTTATTTACCAAAAGTAGTGACTGTTGATTAGTGTAAAGTTGTATAATTTCCAAGCATTCCCCTGAGCTTTATGAGGGGGGGCCCCCCTCGACCCGAACTAGAGGCGTCGACCCACTACCTCGCATAGGGGCGCAACCGACTTGACAATCGATTTTTGTCTTCGCGGTATCAAGCTAGCTATAACTAGAGGTGTTAAACAGGTCGAGTAGGCTGGGTTCAAGTCAATTGGGGTAGGGACTATTCGGTTGAGGCAACAAAATTATATTCGAACCTTGTTGATGCATAATCTGGCGCGGGCTGGATCCAACGACTCTCCCTGGGCCGTTCTTCGTTTTCTCGAGCCCTGAGTAGACCTGCCAACAAAGAGAAACCGTTAGGAGTGGACCCGAGGCCGTAGCCCCGGGATCCACCTCCGACGGTCAAGTTAGTATCGATGCGATATAGCATACCAGAAATTAGATTTATAGTAACCTGTTGTGTTCTGCGAAGAAGGGAATCCCAGCCCTATATTTATAGGGCATGGATTAGGGTTTAGGCGTAGAGTCGGCCGCTGTCTGCCGGGCCTGGCCCATTCCAGCTATACGTCCACAAGCCCCCCAAGTCTAGTGTGACATAGTGCATGGCTATGTTATGCTAGACTTAAGTTCTGTTCATGGNTGTTGTGTTCTGCGAAGAAGGGAATCCCAGCCCTATATTTATAGGGCATGGATTAGGGTTTAGGCGTAGAGTCGGCCGCTGTCTGCCGGGCCTGGCCCATTCCAGCTATACGTCCACAAGCCCCCCAAGTCTAGTGTGACATAGTGCATGGCTATGTTATGCTAGACTTAAGTTCTGTTCATGGCCGCGTAGGCCCAATCAACCATGACGGCATGGCCCATGTGTGCGCAACTCAGGTGTGTACATAGGACGGACTATACTGCGCAGCCCAAATGCGATAGTGCGCACGGTGACAGACTGTACTGCGCAACCCAAATGCGATAGTGCTCACTGGGACCATGGCGCAGTCCTGTTTAGCCCATTAGACTATATCCGAACCCGCGACCTTGTAGGCGTGTCCGTGGTGACCATGTTCCATCCTGAGTAACACCCGTTCTTACATGACGGGGAGGGATGCGCATATGCTAGGTTGCCCGCCACAGTGTGACAGTAAAGACCCCGTAAGAAGAACACGTAGTTCTATAGTTGGGGTAACACTGACATTGCGATTGTGAGAGTCTCACAATGGTGAAGATGGATCTCGTATGCTGCATCCTGGGTAAGGGCGTACCTTTTATACCAGTAGCGATGCAACATGGTGCGACATAAGACGTGCTTCTGTGGCAGAGGTGCACGCTGTGCGCGACAAGGAGGTGCGAACATTACATCCATCTTTACAACCGACAGAGGACGTCTCCCCTGCGGCAAGATGGTGCGAATATTTAAATCCGTCTTTGTACCGGGCTTGCAATACCTCTTACGTACAATCTGCTTCCAAATATACCTGAGTGACGCGTACGGAAACAGTGGTATTATATACCCTGGTAGCCCCCCAAGTTTGATGGTGCTACTCTCGTAGGAGCATTAAACTTAGTTATTCAAATCCTGAAAAACACTTAATGCAAATATTAAAAGTATATGCCGCGAATCGCAACATATAAAACCTAATGAAGTAAAAGGTTAGCGTGAAGCAATATATAGCACATAGCATGTGAAATTAACACATAAGAGAAGTAGTAGTGCGAATTACACCTATCGTGAGGTTTTACAAACTACATAAATAATGAATTGTTGTTTCAATCGCACCGTGACCGTGACTAATAGTTTCAATTGCACGCACAGACGCAGATGGATGTATCGTGACCACATAGACCCGAACGTTTGTGGATGATCGCAGATGAACATAACATGACCACGGCTTTTGCCCAGTGCGCTCATGGCAATTGGCTAGCATCGTGGTGCCTGTTCAATAGCGCGTAGCTAATCTGCGAAGATGTCCGAACGCACGGCCTAACGCGGGTAGATTTATCGTGACTGCGTTGTTCGAACGTGCAAACAAGCATACCAACCGTAAAAACATTATGTGCGCGAATTAATTCGCGGCGAAAAGATAAAGTAGGTCCGATCATGCGAACTTAGTGCGACTATAGATAAAATCGTGTTTACCAAGTTAAAAGATTTACATAAAATCTAATGAATATTTAAAAGATATCATATCGTAACGCATAGTCGTAAAATTATGACAATTTCATGAATACAGAATCTTAATATATATGGTGCAACATGTATGTTCGAACTGTTTGAGATAGGGAATAACACAAATAAACAAAGATTCACTTCTTTGTTATATGATGCTATGTATGAATAAACAAAACCAAAAAAGAACTTTATGATTTTGTCAGTATATTATTGACTAAAGGAAAACTAAACTTTGCTTTTTAGGTTTTTTAATGCGTGTCGTGTAGTTAATATTAAATAGTTTTACAATTACCGGCTTTTGAACTCGATGGTTGCTTTCAGGTGATGTGAGAGCACGAAACTTGTCGTGGTCCCACGGATGGCGCCACTTGTTGATGCATAATCTGGCGCGGGCTGGATCCAACGACTCTCCCTGGGCCGTTCTTCGTTTTCTCGAGCCCTGAGTAGACCTGCCATCAAAGAGAACCTGTTAGGAGTGGACTCGAGGCCGTAGCCCCGGGATCCACCTCCGACGGTCAAGTTAGTATCGATGCGATATAGCATACCATAAATTAGGTTTAGAGTAATCTGTTGTGTTCTGCGAAGAAGGGAATCCCAACCCTATATTTATAGGGCATGGATTAGGGTTTAGGCATAAAGTGGGCCGCTGTCTGCCGGGCCTGGCCCATTCCAGCATTTTTTTATAACCGTATACAGTTTGTGACGAATAGTTTTGTGGTTAAGTAGGGGCAGCATTCACCGGCCTAAAACCTGTTTTTTAGCGATGATTTAAGGTGTCAAAATTAAACTGAATAATATTTGTACCCGGTACACACATATACAAGATCGGAACCAGGGTGGGTCCTGGGGCCATGTATTTTTGCGGCGTTGTGTTAATTTTCGTAAAAAACTTCGGTTTTCCTAAATACACCCGGTCCAAAAAATTGGGTTCCTTGTTTTGTATAATTTTTCGTAAATACACCTTGTTAAATAGTGTGCTAGTTACGTCATATATATGACTGACCTAATTGCAAGCCAAAAAATCTTGAGAGATTTTTGTTTCATAGGGATTTTGGGCATGAACTCATTTACGCCTTTCCTCACGACTAATGAGTTGAAGGCATGAGGTCGGCATGGTCAGAGTTTAGTTTCGAATCGTGCCACCTTTCCTGTGGTTCATCATGAAACCACATTCTAATGGGACCTATTACATTTCGTAATATTTGTTAATATCCATTAGAAACCTCAGATCCATTTAGCTAAAACAATCTATACCCGCATGGTAATTTTGTTGGTCGTTACGTATAAATATAACTCCTTTTTTTTTTTATATGTGTGATGAATTTCACATATTTTTTATAGCTCTTATTGTAAAATTTTAACAAAACGATACACTGTTTTAGTGCTATATATTTTTTTGAATGCTACTGTAAAATTTATTTGACCACAGTTTGAACTGAGAGCAAATGTTGGTAGTTTGGTACAATTTTGGTTGTGCTCTTATGGTGTAAAGTTACAAAGCATCCTCCAACAGTCCGTATTTATTGTGATTCCTATAGACTATTTGTCTACATTTTACCATACTGTTACTTTTACACTGTACCATTCATGCATGCTATACGTGTACACTGTGATATGATACATCTATTCATAGATTAAATGCATACATTACTTCTTATTGTATGTTTCTTTATATATTTACATTGTATGTTTCTTTTTATGTTCATTGTATGATAGATTTGAAATACATAATAAAACCATAAATTGAAATAAAATAGCTCATCACCATCTTAACCTTAAAGTTCTGAATGTATTTTATCAAAACTTAATGTTAAAGGATGCTATAAGATCTTTAAAGTTCTAACAAGTTAAATTTAACAGGTCCTGGATGTTCTTCTGTTGCTTATGGTGCATCCGAGGAGGTGGGCCCCTTTAGAATAAACAAAGGGGCTAAGGGGTTGCACCTCAACAAATTCTCGTGGAACAATGTAGCTAATGTCTTGTTTCTTGAAACTCCAGCAGGCGTTGGTTTCTCTTATAGTAACCGTTCTTCTGATCTTCTTGACACTGGCGATCGTCGCACTTGTAAGATATTGTCTCCTCTACTTAAAACCAATATGTCATAAATGCATTTGGTTACTTGAAGTATCATGGTTGATTTTACGAGTATGACCAACTGTCGTCTGTGAAAATCTCTGAAATACTTTATAGGTCCCAAAAATAAGTGATATTGGGCACATTTGAAGTAGACAACAAGTCAACAATCATACTCCCTCCGTCCCAAAATAAGTGTCCAGTTTGACTTTTTAGAGTCAAACCGGTTCAACTTTGACCTTAAATATTTTTACTGTGGCATAAAATACTAGACGAAAAATTATACCATTGAAAAGTACACTTAAAACCCAATCCATTTATATATTTTTCATCGACTATTATATAACACCCACAAAAATAGTTAAGGTCAAAGTTGAACCAGTTTGACTCTGAAAAGTCAAACTGGACACTTATTTTAATTGTTAGTTTAGTCCAATACATTTTTTACAAAATGCGTTCTTATCGTTTGAACTGTTGCTTTGTTTCTTTTAGCCGAAGATTCACTTCAATTCGTGATACGGTGGATGGAGAGATTTCCTCGTTATAAAAACCGTGAAGTTTATATAGCCGGAGAAAGCTACGCGGGGCACTACGTCCCACAGTTGGCCCGACAAATTACAAGACACAATTCCAACTCACATTCCAATTCCATCAATTTGAAAGGAATTATGGTATCTTGTTACCCCTAGTTCATTTATATAAACTGACTAAACAGAACATAAACTAATTAATTTATTTCAGGTTGGAAATGCTGTGACAGACAATTACTATGATAACCTTGGGACTGTGACATATTGGTGGAGTCACGCAATGATATCTGATAAAACATACCACCAACTCATCAACACATGTGATTTTAAACGCCAAAAGAATTCAAACGAATGTGAGTCGTTATATAGCTATGCTATGGATCAAGAATTTGGGAATATCGACCAATACAACATTTATGCACCCCCATGTAACAATTCTGATGGTAGTCACCATTCGGGTGCCACACGCCAAACCATGCGGTTGCCCCATCGACCCAAACAGGTACTTGTGTGTATTTTCTGTTAAATTTAATTAATAATGTATGTTTTTCATTTTAATAATTTGATATTTGTGCTTTTACAGATGCCAAGGCAGCTTTCGGGTTATGACCCATGTACTGAAAGCTATGCAGAGGTTTATTACAATAGACAAGACGTTCAAAAGGCGTTTCATGCTAATACAACACACATTCCATACAAATGGACCGCTTGCAGGTTTTTATCTAAACTGCTTATTAACAAAATTCATAACGTTCTGAGCTTGTAATAATAAAGTGAAACATGATGGTTCAAAAAATAAATCAGTTTTCGGCATTTTTTGTTAATTGATGAAATGCTCTTTTACAGTGAGACTTTGAATCGGAATTGGAATGATACTGAAGCGTCGATTCTTCCCATATATCGTGAACTCATGGCTGCTGGATTGCGAATTTGGGTGTTCAGGTATCTTCAATTCCCTTTATTATTAATTTGTTTGTGAGTTGTCTCGTTTCCATAAACAAAGACGTCACAAAAGTGTTAACATATTTGAGCTTATTTGATCATTTTGTTTTGTTAAATGGCAGTGGTGATGTTGATTCAGTGGTTCCAGTCACAGCTACTAGGTATGCACTAGCACAACTCAAGTTGAAAACAAAAGTTCCATGGTATCCTTGGTATGTCAAGAAACAGGTTAGTTTAACTCCCTCAAACACTTACTTAAAGCTTATTAATGCATTTATAGTATTTGTCACAAGTCACGACCAAGTGAGATCATCAACAACTATTTGATGCATATGGAGCACAGATCTACTTTGAACTGATGTTTAGAACCCAAATGCAAAGGAGCAATGCATGACAAACACACCTGCGATATGACACATTGAGCAATGAGCAACATGACAACGCATATGGTTCTTGAACAATTACACATGTAGAGCTATACAATAAGTCTAGTAGACCTTACTAAACACTTTCAATCTTGCTTTTTTTGTACACCGTGTAGATAACTAGCACATGACGCAAAAGTAAACAAACAATGCACAATAACAATGACTCAAATGACCAACTTATCGCGTAAATAAACAAACACCCAATCATGGTTCTCTTATCCTTCGTATAGATTGGTAGTATCATGTGCAAGTATTCAATGCACCATCAAGACATTTATCTAAAACAGATTATTATGTGTAGGTGGGAGGATGGACAGAAGTTTATGAAGGGCTAACCTTTGCAACAGTTAGAGGGGCAGGTCATGAGGTGCCACTTTTCAAGCCAAGGGCAGCATTGCAACTTTTGGTGTCTTTCTTGAAAGGCCAACCACTTCCCAAAGCTTGAGTAAAATTCAAATATTGACTACAAAGTCAATGTGTTGACCATTTTTATTAAATGTATCATGTGGCCAGAGGCAAAAGATTGCCTTTTGACTTTGATTATTTGGGTAGAAATTAGAAAGATTTGGTGAAGGAAAACATTTTTCTTGAAAGCAATCTTGATTGGTGTCTTGTCTTGGTTCAAAGTTTGTGGAAAATAATTAGAGGGGTTTAAAGGGATTTATCATACATTGTGATTGTTTGTTATAACATAGTGTTTATGCCTCATGTCAAACGGCTGAAACTCTATGATTTTTTATTTTTATTTTTATTTTTTTTTTCTTATTTGGAGCTCAGCTGCGCTTTACAAGAAACATAGTTGTCGTATCATGTTTCAGGCTCAAATTATGCGACAGACGAATCAAGTTTTATGGTTAAAATTCAATTTTTTCATGTAGAAAACAAACTCTGAATGTGTAAACTGTACACGAGTTGACTTCTATGATACTTATACACGTTTGGCGAAATTGGTTGTGGCCGGGGATGGGTGGGGCTCGAGTTGAAGCTATGGCATATATTATAAGCCGTAAGTTGGAGCTTATATTTTTATAAAGTTGTTTGACGAATTAGCTAGAGTTGAAATTTATTAATGTAAAATCGCATAAATATATATCAAATTAATTTTCAGATACATTTCAAACTTTTGCTTGTTAATTTATTATATTTTGAAAGGTATTTAAGTAATTTGACTAACTATAAGCGCCTATAAGCCCGTTTCAATGGGCTTAAGTTTATGATTTATAAAAGTTTTCATAAGTCTGTGTGTCAAACAAAACTTATTTTATAAGCTCAGCCCCTATAAACCTCTTATAAACCAAAGCCAAATACAGCCATAAACGCTAGTTGCGTTTATGTTTTACTTCTAGTTAGGGATGGCAACTGGGCGGGGAATATCGGGGATCGTATTTACCATCCTCATCACCGTTTCTCACTCCCGCCCCCATCCCCATCGGGGAATCATTTTGCATCCCCATCCTCGTCCCCAACGGGGATCGGGGATCCCCACGGGGATTCGGAGATTTTTTGCCCTTATAAATTAAGCATAAATATTATATAACTAATCGGTAATATAAAGAATTGACCTATAAAATGTCTTAAAAAACGTGCATTGTACATAGTTGGATTAATTAAAATGTCAGTAAATTTTAAAGCATTATATATATTGAAACATCACATATAATATAAAAATTGAGTGCATCGAATGAGTGTATTCCGAAAAAATATTGGTTGAATATTACGTAGTTAGTGCTTCACGTTTTAAAATATTTGATTATTTTGATTCATTAAATGTCACATATACATACAAATATATAATAATTGTCAATCCTCACTAAAATATACATATACAAGTACATTTAGTATTAATATACATATAATTTATACATTAAAAAGTTCGGGGTCGGGTTCGGAGTCGGAGATTTATGATATCTCCATCCCCGGCCCCATCCCTAGTTTCATAATTCGGGGATTCTCCGTCCCCATACCCATCCCCGGTCAACTCGGAGATTCCCCAATTAAATCGGGTTTGGAGATCGGGTCCTCGTCGGGTATGGGTTTTTTTCCCATCTATACTTCTAGTGTTAGTTACTGCTAAGCTATTAAATTTTCTAGAAGCCATTCTCGTCCTCCCCAATAGTAGTAACAATAAATTCATTCAAGTCTTTATACCCATTCTCTTCATCGATTGGAACACCCATGTCGTCACCTTTGCGTAGATTTAGCTATCAAGTAACAGTTGCGATATGGATTCACTGATCTTTGCAACCACCTATGACGACTCTAAAACAAACCATTTGGGACTACCTAATATTAGGGAGTCTTTTAGAGTGTTTGATATAGATCTTTTAATTTTCTTGATGATGCAACATATTTTGGTTGGTTGTAAGTGGTCCATACACATTGGTGGAAAAGATGAGTGCTTCTTGAGTGTTCTAACATTTATTATAGATTTTGTATCATGTTATCCGAGAAATAATACAACAGGTATTGAGAATATCATGGAAATAATGTTTTAAGCATCTAAAATTCTAAATTAAAACTCATGTATATTGGTAATAACATACCATCAAGACTGTAGGAATTTTGTGATATATAAATGATAATAATCAGAATTAAGCTGAATTTAGGATCACTTTCATGTCAAAGCTTTTCGAACACTATATGCATCGGAGTCATGAAACCTTTCATTAGGAAAGACAGTGTGTCAATTGAATTCAAAGGCACAAAAAATCCATCTGAAAACGTTAAAGAGTGTTGCATGATAATGTTAGGTAGTGTTTGATAATAACTTAAAGAGTCTTAATTCATAAATGGGTTAATTCATTAAGCCATTAATTGAGTGTTTGTTTGTTACTTAATTTAAATGGATGACCTTCTAGAAAAAGCCATGGAAATGAGGGTCTTTATATTAAGTCATTACTTTTATCATACTTTTACATATTTACTCTCCTACTTCTTAACCTCTAATTAAATACTTATTTTAAATAAAAGGGTATAACAATAATTTTTCTAATTCAGACATTTTATTCAGTACACAAACAAACAACCATTTATTCGTCTACAAACAAACAACATATATCTAGACAAACACTTTAATTTAACAGGACTTAATAAAAAAACTAAACAAATCAGGTTATAACAACCAACCAAATTTCGGTTACATACGGTTGTTTACCAAAATTAGTGATTGTTGATTAGTGTAAAGTTGTATAATTTCCAAGCATTCCCCCGAGCTTTATGAGGGGCGGCCCCCCTCGACCCCAACTAGAGGCATCGACCCACTACCCCGCATAGGGCGCAAGTGCGCAACTGACTTGACAATCGATTTTTGTCTTCACGGTATCAAGCTAGCTACAACTAGAGGTGTTAAACTGGTCGAGTAGGCTGGTTCAGGTCCATTCGGGTAGGGACTATTAGGGTTGAGGCCAAAAAAAAAATATATGTATATATATTCGAACCAGTGTTCTGAAAGGCTCAAGGCGCACTAAGGCGCAAAGGGGGCAAGGAGCCTCGAGTCGAGGCGCATTACAAGGCGCGGGATTCATGAATGGGAGACGCACTAAAAACATTAAGTTTTTTATAACACATGTGCCCATTTATGTAGCTTAAATAACATAAAAGAACATTAAAATACTTAATGCATGACACATATTTCCATTATAAATATTAAAATGGATCAGTTGTCACATCTAAAACGGATCAACGCTTTGGCTCGATGACTTATATAGAGATTAAAATCTATATCAGACTAAATATGCTTGTGTCCTAAACTTGTAGCTTACATATAACAAAGCTCATAATTTAACCCAAAATATCAAGCAAGCAACATATTAATATTCAAGAAACAATGCCATATTTTCATGGTAATATGTCGTAAAAAAATACTTAATGAAACAAAGTAACTTCTTAAAGAAAATTTTAATCAATAAAATAAACATAAAATTAATTCAAATTTACAAATCATACAAATACTCACCCTATGACTTAAAAGGCCTATGTATCTTAACTTAATATTAAAAAAAAAAATAAATAAAAATAAAATAAAATAAAATAAAATAAAAAAACCCTATTACATCTCCTAGGCGCAAAAAAGGCGCAAAAAGCCCCCAAGGCGCGCGCTTTTTGAGGGATTCATGCATGTCGTGAGCCTCGATCTGAAAAAAGCCCAAAGGCTAGAGCCTTGCTCCGAGGCGCGCCTTAGGCGCGATTTTGACAACTATGATTCGAACCCCTTCATATTAAAATCTCAGATTAGTCAGGCTCATGTCTATTCTACTCGAGTCCAATCAATTTTGGATCTACCCGAATATGCGTAAAATGATTAAAAAAAAGTAAAAAAAAAAATAAAAAAAAATAAATAAATTCCAGTTTATAAGCTTGCATAGATAATTACAAAAATCATACACAATAAATTAAAATACTTTCTCCGGGTCCACAGTTTGACCCAAACCCGAGTTAGTTAAACATATTTAACCCGAAAACCGACCTTATTTAGCATTCGGATGACCCGAATAACCTAACTTAAATAGGCTTATTTGGGTTCGGGTCGGGTCAACCTTTTTTGACATCGCTAGCTACAACAGTGTGTGATCCACACCTCCCGACTCTTTTTGATTTAATTTTACATAAATCTGTTGACCTCAAATAAAAAACAATCTTCTAAAAAATTTGATATCACTAAAATTACCGGTAAAGACGACCTAAATTTTTTTAAAAAACTAATGATAACTACAAGTCACACACTATACAACCATATATTTCACTGACGGGTGTTGCTTTGGCGTTATCTTTTTTATAGTGCAAATTCTTAGTTAAATACTAGGGTGTAATCGAGTAGAGTCGAGCTGAGCATGCCAAGCTCGACCTTGATTCGACCACTAAAACGTGTATTCGAAACTTGACATGAGCTCAATCGAGCTTTAGAATGCTAGCTCGAGCCTGGTTCACTATCTAAAACTCAAACTTGAATGTGGATTTGAGCTTGATTTAGTCTACATATTAATCTCGAGCTTGATAAATAATCGACATATTAAGCTCGACTTAATTCAATAAAACTGGATATTTAAGTAATTACATGTATATAAAAGGGTATGGTGTAATTTAACCTAAACTTGATAAGGTTCGCGAGCCTAACAAATAGAGTATTATGAAGCTCGAGCTCAATACGATTAAATATTTTTCGAGCCGTTATTTACTAGTAGTTCACGAGTGGTCTCACGTTGTTTGCATTCTATTGAAAAAGTTAAGAGACCTTTTTGAGGAAAACGACTATTTTTTTTTT
The DNA here is from genome assembly GCA_014162995.1 of Artemisia annua. Taxonomy (NCBI): domain Eukaryota; kingdom Viridiplantae; phylum Streptophyta; class Magnoliopsida; order Asterales; family Asteraceae; genus Artemisia; species Artemisia annua. The sequence goes on along the minus strand of LBNU01000652.1, from coordinate 32,777 downwards.
CTAGCACAAATGGCTAATTGGACAAGTTGAGGTTTTTAAGAAAAATGACATGTGTTCTATTTCAACTCGGTCAAAAACTCGTTGTGACCACTAAATCGTGTTTAACTTTGATATTGTTCCAACAACAACAATCCAAATCAAAGTTTTATGAAATCAATTTTCATCGATTTATAAAGTCACTTGAAACTCACGGTTGCACATAATCAAATATTCTCTTGGCCAATTTAAACTTGTTGAAAAAAATCATATCCATTGTTAATTAACTAATGATAATCGTGCAATATTAAACAAATTCACTTAGCTCAGTTGGCCACCTGAGTTATTTCTGGAGTTTGGCGGAGTCTCTTCTAGTGGTTTTGGTCTCGGGTCATGCCCATTTGGATGGTTTAACTCGGAGAGTCGGATTTCAAGTGTGATGCTGTTCTTAAAAAAATTTTCGTTGATTTATAAAGTCACTTGAAACTCATGGTTGCGCATAATCAATATTCTCTTGGCCAATTTAAACTTGTTGAAAAAAATCATATCCATTGTTAATTAACTAATGATAATCGTGCAATATTAAACCAACTGACTTAGCTCGGCCACCTGAGTTCCTTCTGGAACTTGAGAAGAAGTTTTACCCGGGTTTGAGTCTCGTAAGTGACAAAGAAGATCCGGATTTTCTAACTTAGTGGTTCGGGTATCGGGCCCTGCCCATTTGGATGGTCTAACTCGGGGTCAGATTTTATGTAAGGTGCCGTTCTTAAAAAATAAAAAAAAAATAAAATAAAAAATAAAAATAAAAATAAAAATAAAAAAAATCGTGCAATATTATTCAAACAATAACAATCCAAATCAAAGTTTATAAAATCAATTTTCATTAAAAAAAATACTTGGAGGAGTGATCCAATACAATCAACCTTTTTCTTCCAACTATAGACTCACCAAGACCTATCCACAACACCCAGTACCACACCGCCACGTACCCAAATTTTACTTAATTTGCACAAGACTAGAAGTCATAAAAGTCAAAACCCCAATTTCATTTTCTTAAATAAAATCCAAAACAAAATTTTTTTTTTCTTTAAAAAAAAAAAATTCAAGACAGCCGGCTTTAAAATAATAAAATAAATTTCAAGAACTCATAATCCGTACCAAACATGATTAAAATTCAGTTCGCATATTGATAATAGGTTGTTGCTTGGAACCTCAGATTACCTTAAAAACAACAGAAAACAACAATAGTCTTCCTATAATCATTGTTCTGTTTGGTCAGTTGTTTCATTTTCTGTCTCATTTTTTTTAAATATTTTATATGATCTTTAATATGGGTTTTAGTTAATTACTTTGATAACTTGATTTCAATCTTATTATGGTTGACTTTGGAGTTTGAAATAGTGGCTTTTTTGGGTTGCACACCAACTGTTTGATGAAAGTCGTCTTTGATTTTTTAATGGTTTTTGGTTAAGTTTTTAGTGTTTTAAAGGGTTACTGTTTGTGGGTTTTTTGGTTTTTGTTGGGGTTTGTATATGGGAGGGTGTAACCCCATGATGGAAACTATAGAAGAAGAGAAGATAGTTGATGCTGCTAGGGTTATATTAAGAGCATTGGATTCAAATAAGGAGATAAGTGATGAAACAATGAAGATTTTGGCGGATTTGGGTGCGCGGTTGACGTCGATGGGGAAGATTATTGTGATTGAAGATGTAGGTGAAGAAGAAGAAGAGGAGGGAGGACTTGGTGATGTAAAAGGACGGATAAGTTCGATTCAGGAAAAGATTGTGGCTTGGGAAGGTGAGGAGTCTATGATATGGGATTGTGATCCTGAAGAGGCGAAAGAGTATTTGAAGACGGTGGATGAAGCGCGTAGATTAGGCGAGAGGTTAGAGGGTTTAAGTTTGAGTAAAGAGGAGAATGAGCTTTTGAGAAATGTGAATGGTGTGTTACAGACGTCGATGGTTAGGATTGAGGAAGAGTTTAGGCATATCCTTGTTAATAATAGACAGAACTTTGAGCCTGAACATATGTCTTTTCGTTCTAGTGAAGATGATGGTCTGGATTTGAATTCGGTCGTTTCGTTTGGGGATGATTCTATTGATGATTCGATTCAGAGAGATAGTATAAGCCGTGGGGCGGAGGTTTATATTATGGATTTGATTAATCCTCAGGTGATTCCTGATCTCAGAAGCATTGCTAGTTTGATGTTTGATTCGAATTATGGTCGAGAGTGTTCTCAGGCATTTATAAGTGCGCGTAAAGACGCGTTGGATGACTGTCTTTTTATACTTGAAGTTGAAAAGTTGAGCATTGAAGATGTTCTGAAAATGGAATGGGTTGCGTTAAACTCGAGAATCAGAAGATGGACTAAAGCAATTAGGATCTTTGTGCGTGTTTATCTTTCAAGCGAGAAGTTCTTATGTGAACAGATATTTGGTCAAAATGAGTCCGTGAGTTCTATATGTTTTTGCGAGTCATCAAAAGCTTCAATCTTGCAGCTTTTGAACTTTGCTGAGGCGATTGCTATTGGACCTCACCAACCTGAAAAACTTCTCAGGATACTTGACATGTATGAAGCATTAGCAGATCTTATGCCGGATATCGAGGGTTTATACTCTGATGAAAATGGATCCTACATTAAAACAGAATGCGAAGACGTTTTAAAACGGGTTGGCGACTGTGTGAAGGCGACATTTATCGAGTTCGAAAATGCTGTGGGTTCCAACACGTCAAATAGCGCATTCCCTGGTGGAGGGAACCACCATCTCACTCGATATGTTATGAATTACATAAAAACATTAACCGATTACGGTGATTCATTAAACGTCTGTTTGAAAGATGATCAAAGTTTTTCATCTTCACCTGATATAAACCAATGGATTGATGATGATGATTCAAGCAACGAGAAATCATCTTCTTCACCAATGGCAGTGCATTTCAGGTCACTAATGTCAATACTCGAATGCAATCTTGAAGAAAAATCAAAGTTATACAGAGACGATGCTTTGGGTTACATTTTCATGATGAACAACATCAATTACATGGCTGAAAAAGTGAAAAATTCAGAGCTAAGAAACGTGCTTGGAGATGATTGGATTCGAAAACGTAACTGGAAGTTCCAACAATATGCCATGAGTTATGAGCGTGCCACATGGAGCTCGATTCTGAATATACTTAAAGAAGATGGTTTATCAAATTCAGGTAGTTCGAGTTCAACCTCCAGAACGCTGCTTAGAGAGAAGCTGCAAGCGTTCTACACAGCTTTTGAAGAGATTTACAAGAGTCAAACTGGATGGTCAATTCCGAATATTCAACTTCGCGATGATTTGAGGATTTCAATATCACTTAAGGCGATTCAAGCTTATCGCACTTTCATTGGTAGACATGCTAATAACATAAGTGAGAGGTACATTAAGTATGCAGCTGATGATCTTGAGAATTATATCTTGGATTTGTTTGAAGGAACACCAAAATCATTACATGGATTCCTTAGAAAGTGATGTCACTGGTTTTTGAGTGCTTTATTTTCTGTGTTTGTGAGCTCTTGTAATCAAGCCCAAGGACGCCTGGTAAGGGTTCTCATATATCTTATACCAGTTATTAGTTTGTTCGTTCTGGCTTCAGGTTTTGGGTCTGACGACACCCTTGTTTTGTAACATAATTTTTATATAAGTATAAATATATATAATTATATAAGAAATGTATTGTATTTTCTGTTTCTTAGGCTTCTTTTTTCCCTTTGTCCAGATATACAATCGATAGCAACATAAAGTTTTAGTACACAGTGTCTGCATTGCTTTGGATTTCTGGATCTGTAGCTTTGTAAATGAGGAATTACTTTCTTTTCAAGTAAAGCGCAAAACCGGCCCGTTTGGTTTTTGCCCAAATTGGCTTAAACCATTTATATCACATACTATTGGCATTAATCATCACAGATAGTAAAAATGCAAGCAAAAGGCCTCTCAAATGGTTTCATTTGACTTTTTGGATAAATTTTCGCTTTAGGTTTTGCTTCTTAGATATGGTTCATGTTGGCGATAAGGATCATTTCAGCTTCAATGAGCAAATCAAAAAGACGGATTTCCTAATTCAGTCTTTCTTTAGAAATATGGCTACCCCAACTCTTGAATGTCCAATGAACTCCACGTCTCTAAGGGAGTGTTTGATTTCGACTTAATTGACTTAATATGAAAAAAACTGAATTAATTAAGTCATATGAAAACTGTTTGTTTATAACTTAATAGAAAAAGATGACTGAAAATATTAAGTAATAAAACTGAGGTTGTCTGCATTAAGTCATCTCTTCATTATACATGACTTAATTAAAAAATAAACAAACAAGCCCTAAGTATCAGCTTGTTAACTATTTCGGTTTTGAACTTTATTTGTATTATTTGAATGCTATCTCTTAGCTTATTTGCGGGAAAATGTGTCGCGTTATTGACATGCTCTTGTAAGGAATAAAAGAAGTTCCGTGATACTAGCTTATGATGCTTCTTAGAGCACCCACAATGCATGTTTATAAATTATATGAATGTCCATTTTGACATGGATGTGAGTGGCATCAAAAATATAAACTTGTCCATTGCATATCATGGTTTATACAAGTTTATTGATGAGGAAAAAACAAGGTTCATCCATATAAACTTAGGAGAGAGCGTAATTGTGGGTCTCGATCACGTATTTTACACATTTACAAAGAAAAAACCGCTAGAAAGTAAGTGGGTCAAAAAATAAAAATGCGCGCATACCCCATGCTTTATCTCCCCACACAAGTCAATGAAATTTTTTTCTTTATTTTGGACTTCAATTAAGAGATTGTATTATTAAATTGGGCCACGACATACCCAACCCACCACCACTCTAATAAAGAAATCAGAAATGTAACTAATTAATTTACTAATAACTCTTTGTTCAAAATTATTTTTACTAATACCTCCAAAAGCAAATTAAAAATTATATTATCAAATGTTGATTACCCTTGATGTTATTTATGCTATATTTTCTAGATGATCTAATCTTTTAATATTAAAAGTAATCTTTTAAGATGGTTTCAAACTTTCAATTTGTCTAATTCTTATTATAATTTTAAAAAACTACCAATTTTATACTTTAATAACTATGAACAAGGTTCTAGATAGTGCGAGGCGTGGTGTGGCGGCATAGTCAAGTCTTAGGAGATATGGGCGAAGCCTTAGCGTTTATTAAGGTGTGACTTAAAGTGCCAAAAAATATGAAAATATTTATAGATTTATATATTATATATCATATTTCATATATATCAAGTTTACAAAAAGTGTTATACATAAGGAACTAAGTCATTAAACTATTCATTCATTCATTCAATTTTCTTCATTTTCTTCAAAAACAATCTTTTTCATCGTATTAGATTAAAAAAAGGTGTCACTCCTCACGTCTTACGCACCTTATTGCGTCTTTCCAAGCCTCATCTCACGCCACGCCCTGAGCTGATGTCAGGGGCGGAGGATAATAGGGGCATGGAGGGGTGGTGGCCCCCCTAAGATTCTCACAATCAGTTACCAATTTGCAGTAGAAACATGGAATGAGTAAACATATTTTACATTATGGCCCCCTTAAAACATGACTACAAAGCATAAATCCTCATGAGATGTTAAAGTTCCAAAAAAAAATACCCCTCATTCATATAATTCTGTAACACCCCGAAAATCGTAATAAAGCAGCGGAAGTCAAATCGGGGCATTACATCTTAGAATCATAGTCATAATCATAGAAAACGACTCGAAAGAGACGTTTTGAGAAAATTTGTTATCATTCATTAAACATTAATCAGAGTAGTAACAACGATTCCATATGGTTTAGTAATACATAATAAAATGTTTTAATTTTTAAAAATAAAAATGAATGATAACATTATTGGGTGATATCCAATAGAGGCCCTAGTCCACTCCGTGCCATTAGCTTCTTAGTTACCTGAGATAAAACATGCTAAAAAGGTCAACACAAAGGTTGAGTGAATCCATAGTGTTTAATTTGTAATAGTTTTGAACACAAGCTAAATAGTAGTAAAAACAATAGCATCGTAGTGTAATATATTACCCTAAGCCTCATGACACGCAAACCTTAACATAGGGTGATATCATAAATGATATAAATAGCCTACATCATGAATGATGTAGGTGATAGTGCCTTCGTCGTCGTAGGAGTTTGCCAACTTCCTATTTATATTCGAATAAAGTGCATTTGGTAACCATTTCAGGCTAACTTCAAATGGGGCGTCAACTGCCAATAGATCTATTCACTAAATTCGCGTTCACTCGCAAGTGATTAATGGTTCATGATATGAGGGACTTTTGGCAAGGGTGTTAACTTAGGCAATATCAATCAGGATAGCATACAGAAAAATACTTGTGTTCAGGTTTGTAGCATGTAATATGTTTCAATAAATAACAGAGTGTATCATAAATCGAGTAAAGCATTTAACATAAACTAGTAAAAGATGTAAGTACAACGAGCATGTATCTCCCCCAAAGAGTTTAAAATAGATAAAAGAGGGGCTATGACTCACCTCAGTAGTAGTAGTCTCAAATGCAATAGAGTCAAATAGTAGGTGATAGCTCCGACACGTGACCTAGATTAGTATGGCATAATTTAGTTCACAATTCTAGTTTAAGACTCGGTGAAATGTAAATAAGTTTAAAAGTTTTCAAAATGTTATGGTTATTGTTGCTTGTGTGGAAGCATTTATATTTGAAAATAGTTTGGTAGATATTGGCTCTCGGAAGTGCGATAGTATATGTGTATCAAAATGTTAAGATGAATGTGTTCTTGGTTCAACAATACCGAAGGAACGAAGTGCGGAAAGTAATGGATATTAGACGTCGGAAAAATGAGAATGGTGTTGTCAAAGTGTGTAGGAATATCTCTAAATGTTTATGAGTAAACATTAGTTTATATAAAATAAAATGTGTAAGTAAATGTCCTTAAGTAAAAGTTTTATTTAAAGTGTTTGTATTGAAAATAAAATAAAGTCAAGTAGTTTTATATCATATACCAAACTTAAATAAGTTTGCATGTGTCAAAATTTCTATATTGGTATAATAAGCCGTCGTTATGTTTTATATAAGTTTAGTTTATACGTCAAAGTTTATTTAAACTTTTTCTTTTTGAAAACTTTTAGCTTATAGTTATAAGTCTCATCTTAAAATTTATGTCTTAAAGTTTATGTTTATACAGCTAGTTATGTAGATTTATTAAGTCGAAAAGTATATACATTTATTTTATGTTTGTCTAATCGTGTTTTAAGTATGTTAGAAATTTATAACTTCTTAAATTATAAATAAGTATTTATTTTGTAGTTTGCGTACAATGGGTCTCCTTTGTGACGAGGCGAGACGAGACGAAAAGAAGTCGAGGCATGACTCGAGTCGACATGAAAATTAGACGTGTTCAGTTCGGCCTGTTTAGACTAGAGTTACACATGATACACACTCTTTTAAGATTTTCATTGGTCTTTAGAAGGAGCAGGTGGGCTTTAACCCAAATGTCCCTCTATTCTTTTATAAAAGCTCAGATGAACTGTGGCCCAAGGTAATGTCCAGCACACTTTTGATAACTAATTTAGCACAAAAGAAAAAAAAAAGATATCGATGTTTCTGTGTTGGTGTTTGGCACGAACTCGACACAACCTTGCGATGTGGCCTAGTGGACTCACGTCATGGCATGCTGGTTGGGTCGACCCGACAGTTGCGCGACACACTCAAATATCATTCGAGTGCAAAGCCACAAGGGCAATCCCTTAACTGTTGGGGTCTCAACCACAATCAAGGCTATAACACGAGCCATTATCCGACCCTAAAACATACTCATAAGTGCAAAAGCGAAGCAAACAAGTGCCTGGTTATGGTGTCAAGCGAGGTAGGCAAACCGAGACCATATCGGTGTCTCTCTCGGTCCAACCACGGCTCAGCAAACAACAAGCAAGGCTTAGACAAGCAACTAAGTCATTTTTGTCGCGAATCCGAAACGGCATAGATAGGACAACATAGAGTCAAAAGGGCAAAACAAAGGACAACGCTTCCACATTTGAGCCAAGTTAAAATTAGTTTTAGTCTAATGACTTCAGTTTACCATCCGAGGATTATAACACATGGGTTTTTGGACAGGTTTCACACTAACCAAATAAGCTGTAAACTTTATATGCTAATACCCCTATGCCAACGAGTTAAATGAGCAGAAAACGAGCCAAAGAAAATCAAGACATACTTCCGATTCCGAGCCTAAATTGGGTTCAGTTTCAGGTTTTAGTTTCTCAGTTTTTAAGTTTTAAGCTTAGCCACACAAGGTGAATAACAATAACAAGAATAAAATTCATCACTTAACATCAAAATTTCTAAATCGATATACCACGGAAAACCCATCGAGACCATGAAAATCAAAACTAATTAACACCAAAGCAAAATAGTTACAAACCTCGGATGAAACAGAACAACAAGAATGATTTAAAACCTTACAACAAGGAGAAGCCGATTAACAAGAAGATCAAATAGAACTCAAAAGCTCGAACCCGAGTCTGCCACAAGCAAATCCACACACCCTTCGAACCTCAGAAACTATTCTCTCAAAACTAGTTAATATTTTGTTGTGAAAGTTTGTGGATGTGTGGAACTTCTTGTGGGCCGATCGGTTTATATAGAATTAATACAAGGGGGTTTTGATTCCTCCTCCTCTTGAGGTTAGTCGATCTTGTAGCTAAAAAGGGTATAGCTTAATCACTATCTAGTCATCTCTTTGGAGCTTGTGTTGACTTCAAGAATTGGACAAGATGGAGGGAATCCCACCTGTGGCGCTTGAGGACATCTGACTTCACAGTCATGGAAGGACGCGTCTGTGGCGCGAGGGCCATATGGAGTGGTCATTGATTCAGACTTGGCATCTTCAGATGGTGAAGCGTAGCAGCATGATGAGAGACAAGGAAGTGGGTTTGTGGGGATGGCGTTGTAGCAGGAAGAGAGAGAGGAGAGGAGGAAGACCAAAGAGGCGTGAGTTGTGTGATGATGGGATTAAGGGTGTCGGTTTTGGTTTTATCTCCCCAAGGACGACTTTGTAGTTTACTCCTCTATTTCATTTATTACTACTCTTTTCTTTTTATTTGTATTATACCTTTTTGTTTTTAGGTATTTATTTATAAGGAGTGTATAAATTAAATGTGAAGGGTGAAAATAAAGGTGAGGTTTAAATTAAATAAAAGTGAGGTGCGGGGATGCTTTTGACTCAAAATGCTGGGGTGAATTAAACGAACCTCGGTTTTAAGTGAGTCTTGATATTAATTTATTAAAGCTATGCCATACTATCACGGTGTCGGTACGCGTGCGGTTTCAATAATAATGGGACGTGAACGAGTTACTCGAGTGATATGTGAGCTACATCTCATATTCGACAACAAGTGGACTCGTAGTGGTACATATATATAGAAGAAAAAAAAAGAAAAAAAAAATTAACTCATGGAAAAGGGTTAATTAAACTTTCGATTATTTTTACTTGTAGTTTAACGTTAATCAATGACTCGGAATTTACGAGGTATTACAAATTCCAACTGACAGTTTTTGTACTTTTTGAGAGGAATTCAATGATGTTTGATTATTTTATTTATGTTAATATCTGATATTTTATTTTATTTGTTAATATGATTATTTTGAATGCATCATATATAACTCCTTTTTAAATTCTCAATCAATGAAATTTTATATAAAAATCAGTATTTTACGCTAGAACGTTTCGGCTCCCTCAATTGACATGCTCAAGCTCCGCCACTCTGACGCCTTGATCTATTGTGTTGCGTGAAGGTCACGCCTTACGCTTTTACGGCGTCTTTGCGTTGTCATGACGCGCCTCTTAAAACCATGACTATGAATAATTCAAAATGTCTTATAAACTATCTTTTAATGATTACACAAGATTACATGTAATTTAATTAATTCTTGCTATTATTTTCGAACATTTTTGTAACATTTGGAACAACTAACTTAATAAGCTTTTCAACATTTGAATTTGAATAATAAGTAAAGAATTTTATAATCCAAATTTTACATATGCATAAAATTAAAGTCCGCAGCAAACCGCGTGTCTAATCACGAACAAATACTTGATGTTTCATACTAGTGTAGCTTTAATTTGTAATAAACATGACTCGACCTTGATCCGACTCTTTCACTAATTAATCACTAGCTGCTTTTGATTTTGCCATCTTAAGTAAATCCAAGAGCCGCCTTAGTTTACAAAGAATTCACCACCTAAAAAACATGCTCATTTTTATTAATGCACATCGTTATACCTCAAACGATATTGGACATATGGAGTAACTGATATTGGACCACTGTTTGAAGAAAGGTGGTGCTTGGTTGGAGGTACTATAAGATAAGGAATGAAAATGATAATGAATAGACATGGTTGGTTAATTGCCCAATAGTAAGAGCACCCACATCATAACTCACGTTATACTTTAACTCAGCGCCACATCAGCTTTAACACTTTAACTTTAACTCACAAAAAAACACCTACAACAATAACTCAACAATAACTCAACATTTGGGCCCCACTTTTTTCTTCTTTTCCAATTATTTCAACAAAATACAATTTAAAACAAATTACACTTTTATTCAAACAAATAACTAAAAATAAAAATTTTATTTACCAAAAAAAAAAAAAAAAGAAAAAAGAAAAAAATGGATATCATCATCTTTAACCTCTCAACACACACACACCGCACACACACACCTGGACACACACCTCTCGACACACACACCGGCATAAACACACCCTGCAACACACACGAAACACACACAAAAACCCACCAAAACCAGCTTAACGTCGCGTGAATCTTTAACACACGTAGGACTTAACGCGATCCCTAGCATTGGTAACGTGTGTTTAATGCACGTTAAAGGTTGTCCACGTAGGCTTTAACGCCGGATGTAACGCTGTGCATGCTCTAATAGCAAGTAATTAGTCATTACATTAGAAAATGAGAGGAATGAATTTTTATTACCCCATCACTCTAACCCACGAACTTCTCCCCTTCCCTCCCGCTTCATATATCTTACATTACATACATTAAAGTAGCATTTCCTTAACTACTCCATTATAATTTTTGTTAACATATCATGAATGTTTATAAATTCTAATTTTTCTCCTTTTCAAACTAGAGAGATTTCATCTTATTATCTTGTATGCAGCCCAATACATTATCAATAGGAGAAGGTCAAGAAAACGTGTATTTTTTATTCTTGTCTTTATATCTAATTAGGCTCATTAGAAGATGAAGACACAGGATCAAATCAAGAATGTCTGGGTTCATCTTATGCATGTTTATCGACATAATCATGTGACTAGAGCCAGATAGCAATGTTATTGATCGATAGTGCCTTCTTCCTAAACTAATCAATCAACATTGTTAAAAATAAAGTCAATAAACATCAAATGAATTTGTGTATTAGCCCGCTACCATTCAAATCATTAATGGTACGATTAGGTATTATAAAAAAAAAAAAAAAAAAAAAAAGTTTTCTTTTTAACCTAGTTAGTTTTCATTCCTTTGTACAAAATCAAGGACAATCAATGCAATCAAGGACAATCAATGCAATGGGAATACCCTTTGCCATTGCATTGCATTCCCATTTCTGTTCCATTTACCATTCCTTGATTTGAGCCGAGCATGCCATAAGTATGGTCGAATTTAGGTTACATAACTTACTATAATGTCAAAAAGAAAAGGAATGGAATAATATCTAAAGTTTTTATCAGCTTTTTCATTTTATTTTACTTTACATTTAATACTAGGTCTAGTTTTTGACCAACCGGATTACCATTTATTCGTGAGAATGAATGCCTGTTGTTTCTAACTAGGGGTGCAAACAAGCTAAACTTTTATCAAGCAACTCGAGCTCGAGCTTAAGCTTGACTCGATTGAGTCGAGCTTTTATCGAGCTCAAGCTCGAGCCCAAGCCTAATAAACAAGCTCGAAACACATAACGAGGCGAGCTCAAGCTTTTAATAGCTCGAGCTCGAGCTTTTATCGAGCTTTCAAAAACATATAAATATTTTTAGTATACATATTTAAATAAACAACTTAAAACTAACGTGGATATTGGTATAATAATTAAATATTCATAAGAGGACAATTTAAACCTTAATTTTCTCAAATGTTTTGTAAAAGTTCTTTCCTCTCAAGTTCATTGCGTATTTTATTGAATTTATTGATGAGTTTGACTATCAAATTTAATGTTTATATATGAAATCAAGCTTTTCAAGCCGAGCTCGAGCCTTACACGAGCCAAGCTCAAGCCTGGATGATTAAAGCTCGTCAAACTATCAAGCCAAGCTCAAACTTATCTTATAAATTTCAAACCAAGCTCAAGCCATTTCAAACTCTAGCTCGACTTTAATCGATTNNAAAAAAAAAAAAAAAAAAAAAAAAAAAAAAAAAAAAAAAAAAAAAAAAAAAAAAAAAAAAAAAAAAAGAAAATTCAAAGTTGAAGCTGCCAAGATTTAAATAAGAAGAAATATTGTCTAAAGGTTTAGATAAAGTGAGTTAACATGGTGTTTTTTTTATTTTTTTATTTTTTTATTATTTTTTTTTTTTGAAAATCGTAAAGCTAGAAATTAATCAATGATAAGGTTCTTTTCGTTAATTCTTGAAAAGATTTTAAGTTTGTCTAGAATAAAAATGTGCAAGTTCCATAAAATAATTATCTGATCATTATCATTAGTATTTAACAAAAACAACAAATATATACATCTCATTGAATTGATAATTATTAACAGGGAATGTCTAACATTTTTATTCAGAAAGTAATATAGACCCACATTAAAAGGCACGAAAAGACAAGTCTTATCTAATGCCTTAAGGGCATTGGTTAGACTCCCTTATTAGTAATTCTGTTTTAAATTTTGTAGTAATCAAAAACCTAAATATCAATTTTGCAAGTGAATGAATTTTATCATGGAAAGTTGCTGGTTACAAGGATTCTTTTATGTATCAAGTATTCAAGTCTAGACACATGGCATAACTACTTCTTTTAAAGATATGATCTGCTAGTAACTTGAGGTTCATTTTGATATCAGTCTGTTTGGAGTGATACTGACTTAATTGATTGTGTGGCTATGAATTATCGAGGACATGCCACGTTTAGACTTCTTAGTATATAAAAACGTTTTAAACTTTTAACTCGCCACCGACCAGCCGGCTTGTTACCTTTTCACGATTTAAATCAAACACAAAAGGGTGATGATATGTACACATGAGTTTTTACTTTGCACACATAAAATATAATGAAGATTGTTTGTTATTATTCATTAATTAACTATATGTGTGCAAAGTAAATTTTTATGTGTACATATCATCACCCATTCAGAAAGGGTGTGATTATTTCCACCTAAAAAGTACAAAACGCCACTTTATTTATTTATTTATTTATTTTTTTAAGGGTTATTTACATAAAAAAAGCATCATACCTGCCACTTTTTTGTCATTGTATGTTGCGTACTATTTTTTTTCTCATCTTGACACCAACCTTTTTAAATCGTGCTATTGTGTGTACTTTGTGACCATTTTACCCTTACTTTTTTCAAATTTTGAAGAGTAAAATGGTCATTTTCATGGCTGAAATAGTCGCAAAGTACACACAATAACACGATTTCAAAAAAGTTAGTGTCAAGATGAGGAAAAAAATAGTACGCAACATACAATGACAAAAAATGACAAGTATGATTCCTTTTTATGCAAATAACCCTTTTTTTAATCATTATTTCTTTACATTATAATTTTGTTTAGGGTTATTGTTATCTCCGCCCGTCGGATGGGACATAAGGGGATAAAGGTACAAAAGATTCTTTTTGTCCCCCCAATTTACAATAAAACACAGTCTTTTATCAGTTTCTGTTTTTTGTTAGTTTTAATATTTTGACTTATTAAACTTTATATTTTATGTTTCGTACTTTCAGGTTTAGTCTTTTTATATAAACAAAATTAAAAAAATAAAAAAATAAAAATTTGAAAAAAAGAGAGGAGCGAGGGTGTGTCATTTAAAAGAGGGTGGGAAGAACCATACCCTACAGAAATTTTATAATTCTTGGATGACAATGAATATTTATTTGCTTATTAATTGGATGTCGGTTTACCTTATTTATATAAACTATTTGCGGGTTAATTTAACTCATCAAAATAAGCCATTTATGTTGTTAATTTACATCAGTTATCGCGGGTTCTTATAATTTCTTGGTGTTATGTATAAAATTTACTAACTTGTCATTTTTTGAGAATTTGTACCAAAGAAATGAAAGAATGGTTGAGTTAGACGAAGTGGTCATTTTCTAAGCACCGATTTAGCCAGTTATAAATGAGTGGATGAATTCGAAAGTATTATTTGGGTTTGACAAATGAAACATGGGTCAGGGATATTTTAAACCACGAATTGAACTTGTCCCCTTAATTCTAAAGACATGACAAAGACTTGTGTATGCGTTGTTTTAAACGAGATTTGTCAAATTAACGCTTAGCCGTAGCATATGAAAACTCTGTTGTTTTAAATTTAAACGAGCACATTCACGCTTCACCGTAGGGCATGAAAACTTTAGGGAAATTTGCAAAACCATGAACCAATATCATACTGTATTTATTTCTAATTTGATTCAACTTTGTGACATATTGTTAAATTATGAGTTTTTATTTCTAAATGTCAAGATTACCCTTAGCATTGTGTACTTTATTAATATATTAAATATGTATGGTTTGTCTCTTGAATGTCTGCCGCCTAACTGTAACTACGTTTGTAACTTCACCAGCTAGCCATGAGTTACCAAATTTAACTTTTTTTCATCTATAAGATTATTTCGAAGTGCAACGACAAGTGCGGTCAACTATGACAGTATTGCTGATCCATTGCAAAACCAATATGTATGACGTACGCCTATGATAGACGAGTCAGTACTCTGTGACCGAATTTGAGATNTGTTTTAAACGAGATTTGTCAAATTAACGCTTAGCCGTAGCATATGAAAACTCTGTTGTTTTAAATTTAAACGAGCACATTCACGCTTCACCGTAGGCCATGAAAACTTTAGGGAAATTTGCAAAACCATGAACCAATATTGTATTTATTTCTAATTTGATTCAACTTTGTGACATATTGTTAAAATTATGAGTTTTTATTTCTAAATGTCAAGATTACCCTTAGCATTGTGTACTTTATTAATATATTAAATATGTATGGTTTGTCTGTTGAATGTCTGCCGCCTAACTGTAACTACGTTTGTAACTTCACCAGCTAGCCATGAGTTACCAAATTTAACTTTTTTTCATCTATAAGATTATTTCGAAGCGCAACGACAAGTGCGGTCAACTATTACAGTATTGCTGATCCATTGCAAAACCAATATGTATGACGTACGCCTATGATAGACGAGTCAGTACTCTGTGACCGAATTTGAGATCGAGTTGCGAAGTATTACGATTACATTTTTCGTGTTTATAGTTAGTTTCCAGAACATATGTGTTCCATATTAACCCAACCCAAATCTACTAAACACTTATTTCAAATGTTACACTATCAATTACTTCAAAAAGTTTTAAAACAGAAGCCTTGGTTACTACAAGAGATTACAACTCGGAGTTCGTCAATACACTATTGTTAATTTTTAGATTTCGTCGCAATAATCAAAAGTATGTTGCGTTGAAGACTAGCATGAATCATCTAGTGAAAACAAGACACGACTTTGAGAATAAAAAGTAATTGTGAACTACATATTTGGAATACTTATGTTGGTGACTTGACATCTTCATAGTTTCTATACATAGCCGGTCAGCTTCATCCATTTCCCCATGATAAATCTATGTCGTGTGACAATTTCCTGATGATATATATAGGTTGTTGTAACAATTAATGTTGTACAAACTATGTAAAACGTAATGGGTATGTATTGAAATACACAATCACAATCGTAATCAAATCGTATTAAATTGAGTTTTTAAACAATCACTTTTATAAAAAATACAACGAATATCCAAAAATCATAGACTTCGGCTACTTTTGTGTCGTGCTTCAGTGATTTTGGTGTTATCGTATGTTTCTTGTGTTGGCTTCATTGACTAGTGTCAAAGTTCCTATAAAATACAAAGTTTCATGTTGTGCTTCATTGCTTTGTTCTAATGGGAATCATGGCAATCAAAAATTTTAAAACAAAAATTAAAACATTAACAACAAAGCATATTCATGGCAATTAAATTATCATAACCATAAATGATTTCCATAGGATAATCTTATGAACTTTGTTGATCAATCACATATAATGAAAACATAGATTATCTCATAATCATAACAAGAGTATTAAAACAATAAAAGACATACCCTTGAAGCATGCTAGTAATCGGTTGTATCAAACACTATCCTAAAATAGATTATCACCACCACAATGAACAAGAGAACCACCAACTTAGGAATAAATCAGAAACCATACACATCAACACTTTGAAGAAACCACGCGATAGCTAGTCGTACCAAAACCCTTGATTGATCAAGACTCGACAAGAAATGGTTACCAAATAATCAATATCACACAAAACCAATGATAGTTTGTATTTGTGTGTTTTGGCAGAAAGAAAACAATGGGAGAGACCAAGGAAAAATCTAGCACATCAATGTGCATTAAGGTGATGTATTTAGCCTTTGATAAAGGGTAAATGGTCATTAAAACTTTTAATACCTTCCATAATCCAAAAAAGAATTCAAACCAATTTGAATTCCTTTTCCTTCCTATATGATCGGTATATGATCGACCACATGCATGCATGTCTAGGCCTCAGTTTTTTTTTCGTCTTGATTTATAAACTTACTCAAAGTTAGTTTATTAAGTACTAGTATCATAAACATAAGTCGCGATATATACATATATTATACATGTAAACAAGTATGTTTTCAAGTTTGTGTTAATGTGTGACCTCTTAGGTCTATGAAATGACTAGCTGTATAAGTAATATGTTTCATTGTGCACACAAATTCCTACAGCTCCCACTTGTGCACTATAGAAACACTTATATAGATAATTGGAACCTTTAGCTACGAGTTATTTCCCCGACTATTTCGTCGATAAAACTCTTCATTGATGATAAATGGTTGATTGTCATTCAATCCTTTTGCTTCTGACACCATGTTAGATATAAGACATGGATCAAGTCATTCTCAAACATCGACATTTTGTTTCTCGATTCAGAATCAGAATAACATCTCTAATCTCTCATGATTTACAATAAGTGGTGCTTGGGTGCGGTGACACACAATCTATTCTATTCATCGATGGGCCAGCGATATCATACTCTAGCTGTTTAGAATTTTGACTATAAATCATTTTCATGCAATTCAAACTATACCTAATGCATCCATTAGAACCACTTTCACAAATGCTTTTGAGCAAATCAAAGTAGTAGTATGTTTCACACTTTAGTGCCAACATATATATCAGGTCTAAGGATTTGAAGACTAACCATTTTGTTAGGAATCATCAAAGTGCTAATTATTTAGTCTTGTATTAAACATTTAATTCTTGGTTTATATAATAAGTCGTAACAGAACTTGTAATATATATAGCTAGGGGTAGAAACGAGCCGAGCCGAGCCCGAGCCTGCTAGAGCTCGAGCTCGACTCGTTTATATTCTAGAAAGCTCGAGCTCGAGCTCGGCTCGGTTCGAGCCTTAAGATTTGAGCTCGAGCTCGGCTCGTGTTATGCTATTTAAGGCTCGAGCTCGGCTCGGGCTCGGCTCGTTTATGATTTGTTTGTGTAAAGCTCGAGCTCGGCTCGTGTTTTGAGCTCGTTTGTTCTTGGTTGTCATTGGTCCAAAAGAGAGAGCAATACAGAAAAGAAAGAGGTGAAGAAAGACCGGTAAACAACATAACCAACAACCTTAATCTATCCTATATTCCTCCTATGTCATCTCAATCCCATTTCACAGTCAACCACAATAAACAACCAAGACTCGAACTTAAAAAGAAAGAAAATAAGATCTCCGTTTTTCTTTCATATATCTTAGATAGCTTTAAGATCTTAACGGATCAAAAGAAAATCATCATAGATCTAAAGGAATAAACCAAGAATAATAACTGTACTTACCCGAGACCTATCAAAGATCTTATCATGGTCTTACCGATCTTCGAAAAACATGAAACAAAAGGAGTAAAAGGGTTTGTATTTTGGTATGCAAATGAAATGAAAAAAAAGGAAAAAGGATGGAGGTTGTGTTTAGAATATAGTGAGATGAAGATGGAGATGGGGGCAGGAGGCATAATATTGTTAAGTAAGAATATAGTGAGATGGGTTATAATGTTATATAAATGAGATTGATTGTTATTTTAGATACTAGTAGTATATATGCATACATATACGTTTATATTATGTATTATACTTGTGTATATACACAAAATATACTAGAGCTCGTTTAGGCACGCGAGCCTAATCGAGCTCTGTATATAAAGCTCGGGCTCGGGCTCGTTTATTAAACGAGCTTTAATTTAGGCTCGGGCTCGGGCTCGAGCTCGTTTAAGCTCGGTTCGTTCGAGCTTTTTACCGATCCGATCCCGAGCTTTTTACGAGCGGCTCGGCTCGTTTCCACCCCTATATATAGCCCATTAAAGGCCCAATAGGTGGCAAGGCCCAACCCATAATCGTGCCTACCTCGTTATGAACATTATATAAATACCCTCACACCAAGCTAGGGGGTGTGGCTTGGTAGTTTTGTCTAAATATAATTACATTTTCTTTTTGACTACCTCACTGACATCTCTCTACCTCGCTACTCTCTTTTCTAAACTTATATATTATCTTTTTGAAATTTGATACAATATGTATTGACCTACAATTGGTATCAGAGCAAAAAGATGATTTAGATGTGTTTTGGTTTCAAGAATTGTGTTTAAAAGGTTACATTTTAGTTAGTTTTTTTATTTCAGCACACTTGTTCTAGAACTTCAAAACGTGTTCTTGTTACATTTTTTGTGCGTTTTTACTTTGGTAGTAGCTCGCTAGTCCAAAAAATCAAACCCTTGTTATTTTATATGTAATCTTGTAAAAGCAGTAGTTTTTACTAAGGTTTAGGTGATATAACAAGTGTATTTGCAAAAGAAATCCATTTCAAATACGCACAAATGTGTTTTTAATCGATTTCATGTGTTTAAACTTCAAGTGTTTTTCTAGCGAAATCGGATTTCAGCGAGATAGGGTATTTCAGCAAAATAGGAAGAACAACGAAGTAGAAACTTTACGTCGCTAAGTCAAAACCCTCTTTTATTGAAGTAGAAACGTCAAAACCCTCTTTTAGCAAAGTAAAAAGTCAAGACCTAAAATATCACTAGGAAAAAGGTCAAGTACTATGCACTCCACAATGTGGGGAGTGAGGAATGGTCATACCCTAATAGTGTTATCCATAAGTACTAACGTTTCAATCCACAACATGGGGTTATAGTGAGCTAAAAGTAGTGTGTCAAACCACAACATAAACAACACATAAGTCAAATTTATAGTTCAAAAGCAAGTCATAAGAGTTCAAAATATGCCAAAAGGTTCAAATCAAGTCATAAGAGTTCAAAATATGTCAAAAGGTTCAAATCAAGTCATAAGAGTTCAAAAATATGTCAAAAGGTTCAAATCAAGTCATAAGAGTTCAAAATATATCATAAGTCCAAAATCAATGTAACAACCCACAAAATCTCATCACTATCATTCCCTCCCAAGAAGAGCTTTTCTTTATTAACGAGTCTTGTAGCTAGACTCAAAGTCACGTGCTCTCATCTAGTGTCACTAATGCTCACGTATTCAAGCGTGAGCCACCTAATTGTCGCCTCATCCTTCTTATAATCATCATTAAGCTCTAAGCATCCGCGATAGTACCTCTTATTCTTTTCATGGGAGTACTTAAGTCCTTTTCTAATATCGTTCTCACTCAATATATCACAGGGGGGAAACCTATTACATTTCTCAATAGAAAAGTTTTTATACCTAGGGTATGCACGGGGCATTTGATAAACAAAATCCTCATCCCCATCTGAGAATGTAATTAACCCTTCCATTAGTTTTTCATCTAAGTTGGTTAACCTTTTGAAGGGCTTCACGAATATAACTTGGGTTAAGTCACTATCAATAAACTCTCTTAGATCTTCTATAACCATAAAGTCTGTTTGATAGGTAAAGCTTCCCACAAACACATGCAATGTCTTAGCCCTAGCAACTATATTATCTCCTTGATATTGTAACTCATTTACCATGATTTTATTGTATTCAGCACGCGAAATAATGTTCATTGGCAAAGATGAGTTAAGGTAGGCGTCGAAGCTTCTAAATCCAATTTTGCAGGGGAATTGCATGTTAAACAAACTATCTTTCTTAATCTTTATTCTAGGGTCAACATAATTTAGAGGGTTAGCTCTTTCATCCCCTTCAGGGTCATTTACTACTTCCCCATTCCCTAGGTCTTCATCAGAATCCGACGAATAGTAAAAAGGGCCATTTTCATGGTCGGTGTCATGGTCAGATTCGACATACCAGAATGGTTGTCAAAGTGATGATCGGGTGATAGGTTTGGTGGGTTTTTGTTTTCAACAATAGGGGGCAGGTTGGGTAACTGAAAATTCCTACGGCGGAAAACACGAATAACAAGGATCAAACGATCAATATTACTCATGAAGAGGTATTACGAACAAAGGCACAAAGAATAAGATAGACTAAAGAGAATCCTAGAAAAATAAAATAAAAATCTCACTAGAAAGGAATCTAGTGAGTAGACCTACTAAAATAAAAATTCAACCTAAACAATAACTATTCCCCGGCAGCGGCGCCAAAAACTTGATGCGTGGTTTTGCAACCTTACAACAGGTTTTACCTCTCGAGGGATCTCAAGAGGCTTACAACCCCACCA
>LBNU01000651.1:133199-160151 GCA_014162995.1 Artemisia annua | reverse complement strand
TATCTTAGATAAACCAAGACAATAATGTATAGAAGCTGACTTGTTACAAACTTAATCAATATGCGGAATTTATTGATCAACTTAAGAGAAACACAAACACAATTATATCACCAATTAAACACTTCAATATATTGAATACGAGCACCCTGAATAGTGCTAGGGTTTTGCAACCTTGAAGTGAATACAATGCTAGAATAATTCGTACTCTAGTCTAACCCTAGGATCTCCTTTTATACACCAAGGAACCCTACAGGCTTACAAACGACTTCCTACCCAAGACTATGATCTTCTAACATTATAGAATATTACATAATATCTATACTATAAATACAAATATTCGTACATAATCTTATCACACAAGCAGCAGAGTCTCAGCAGTATTCTTCCAGCAGTAGAGTCTCAGCAGTAGTCTTGTCTAGCAGTAGAGATTTTACACTTAGCAGTAGACTTGACTAGCTAGCAGCAGTGTAGCACCAAGAAGTAGAGTTACTTCAAAACCCAACAATAATAATAATAATAACAATAATATAATAATAATAATAATAATAATAATAATAATAATNTACATATCAGAAGGTCGATACTAGGTTGTTATCTAGTGGGAATGGGTCTGCTACTGAGATGGAGGATTTGGTTTATGAGGAGGGGGTTTCTGAGTTAGTAGAGGGTAGTAAAGGGCTGGGTGCAGTTGGATGGGTATGGGTGAGGTGGGTAGTAATGTTGGTTGGTTGTGCTGGAGGTGTATCTGAATCAGGTAATTTTAATTCTGCTAATGTTAATGTTTGTGTTGATAGCAATAAGGATGTTAGTGATGATATGGCTTCTAGTTTGAAATTTGGTTATGTGCCTGCTAGTAGTGTTGAATTGAATAGGTCTAGTGGTATGAATGTGTCTCATAGCAATAATGGGGTTGATTCTGGTTGTAATAAGAATGGGGATAAGCAATCTAGTGGTAAGGATAGTTTGCCTGAAATGCCGGTGCCTTTTGAGGAAAATCCTGTGTTGAATCCCAAACAAAAAGCTGATAGTCCAAAAAGTCCTTCTAAAGTCAGTTTTAGTGATGTTCGGGTTCCTGGTATGTTTAAACTCAATGGGAATGCTAGTGATCTAAGTAAGGGTGAGGCTGCTGTTAGTAATTTTGAGGTTGGGGAGAGTAGTACTGTTAGTAATACCATTGTGAAGGAGAATGTTGTGGAAAAGAGTAATCGGTCTTTTAGAGAGGCTGTTGCTAGAAGTTTTGGTGGGGATGGTAAGAATAAGTTGCATTATGTTCCTCCGTCTATAATTGGTGAGGGTCGGGAAGTAGCTAGGATGGATCCGATTTTAGATGAAGGGTGTAAAAGATGGAACAATACTGTGGTAGGCTTCTTTGTTGGTTACCGTATGAGTTATGCTGACTTGGTGTATCATTTGAGAAGAATGTGGAGATTATTTCAGTTAGAAGAGGTAATAATGAATCCGAACGGCATGTGTTTTTTTAATTTTAAGTCTAAGGATGGTTTGGAAATGGTAATTGAAAATGGGCCATGGTTGGTTGACAATAAACCGTTATTTGTGAAAAAATGGGAGCCGGGTCTTTGTATGTCTAAACCAGAAGTTGCTAAGGTGCCGGTGTGGGTCAAGATTTTTGATATTCCGTTAGAAGCTTGGAATGTTGAGGGTATAAGTCGGATCGTGAGCAGTCTTGGTGTTCCAATCATTATGGATCGGATGACTACTTCCATTTGTGAGAAGCCGTTTGGTAGGGCATCTTTTGCTAGGGTCTTAGTTGAAATTGACTCTAGTAAAGAGTTAGTTGATAATGTTGAGTTGTGGTATGAAAAATTGGGTAAAGTTCTTAAGATTCGGGTTGAGTATACTTGGGTTCCACCACGTTGTAAAGAGTGCAAGGTTTTTGGACATTACTGGAGTGACTGTGTTAAAAAGGTAAATACGGTCAGTAAAGTGGATAGGAATGGGGAAAATGTAAAGGCTGTTGACGTTAATCAGATTAATAGTAGTGAAGGCGCTAAGAATGGTAATAATGGTGAGGAAGGATGGCAAACTGTTGGTAATCGGAGAAATACTAGGGGTGTGGGTAGTAATGTTCGACAAGATAATTTTGGTGGTTATAATATCAGAAAGGGTATGAACAATAATAATAGAGGTGTTTATGGTAATAAGGCGAGTAATAATGTTGGTAAGGCGGGTGCTAAAGAAATGGGTAATAAGACAAATCCAGTTAACGGTGTTAATGTTGGAAAATTGGATGAAACTGTTGTGGTTAATGAGAATGTTAAACTTGCTAGTAAGGGAAAGGGTTTAGCTAATGATGGTGATGTGGGTACAAATGGGAATCGTAACTCGGGAAATGTTGAGTCTAAGAAGGATATGAAGAAAAAGAATTCTAGTGCTAAGGGTAACAAGAATGGTATGGGTAGCAAAAGTGGGGATGGTAACAACTCTAAAGAGGCATTAGGGGCAAAGGAAATTACTACTAGTAACAGATTTGATCTGCTCGGTGATGAGGGTGTTAGTGATGTAGTTGATTTGTGGAAAGATGTTAAAGAACAAGTGGCTAGGGCTGTAAATACCAATGTTCCAATTGCGGAGAATATTTTAAAGGATTGGAACGTTGATATGGTTAAGTTCTATAAGCTTAAGTGGAAGAACAGAACTAGAAATGTGAATGCTGTTAAGCAGCAGTTTGAATCTGAGTTGATGTCTTTGTCTAATCAAATTGTCCAGCTTAACAGAAATATTTCTTTTAATGCCAAATTGAATGCTGAAAAATTGTTGAAGAACTCGGGGTTGACTAATCAGGATATGAGCAATGGTTCTTTTAGTAAGTTTTTTGATGACGCTTATAGAGTAGAGTTAGCTAAAATTGATGATTTGCAAAAACAGAAGAATCTGTTTGAGGTGGAGTTGTTTATTTTAGGTAATGAGCCGTTGGATGAGGATCGCAAAGATATGTGGACTGATGATATGTTGGAGTACTATTTGAGTAGATGTGAGGAAATTCAGAGTGATCGTGTAAATGGTCATGTTTTGGATATGGGAACTTCTAATTCTGTTGATGAAGTTGACGAGGAAATGTCTGGTTCTGCTCAGTTCATGGCTCAGAATGTAGTTTCGAATGTTATTGACACTTCCATGGCGCAAACTGGTGGTGGTTTTGCATCACACCCTTCCACTGTTCAATGATGTCAAAAATAGGTGCATGGAATATTCGTGGTCTGTCGAAAACCACGAGACAAGATGAAGTCAAATTGTTTATTAGGGAGGAAGGTCTATGTATGTGTGTAGTTATTGAGACCCGGCTTCGGAAGAAATTTGTTGAGCATGCTGGTAATAATGTTTTTGGCAAATGGTCTTGGGTTTCTAACATGGTTGATTGTAGAAGTGTGTGTCGTATTATAGTGGGGTGGGACTGTAATGTTTTGAGTGCTAACTTGATCTCTCACAGTGATCAAGTTATGCATTTTGAAGTTACTTTTCATCATGACCATCGTAAACAGTTCATTTCGTTTGTTTATGCTAAGAATTTTAATGGTGAAAGAAAACAGTTATGGGCCAATTTGGGTAATCATTGTAAACTGATTAATGGTGAGCCATGGGTTTTATTGGGAGATTTTAATGTTGCTTTAAAGATTGAGGAATGTTCTGATCTTGATGCTGTCAAAGATAAGGACGTTAATGATTTCAGAAGCTGTTTAGAGGCGCTTGATCTTGATGACATTGCTAGTAAAGGTATGTTCTTTACTTGGATTCAAAAACGGCTTAATCGTCAATCTGGAATTTTGAAAAAGTTAGATAGAGTGTTAGGTAATGGCAGCTTTATCTCATCTTTTAAGAGTTGTTATGCTGAATTCCTCCCTTTTGTTACGTCGGATCACTGTCCGGTTACTCTTAATTACTCTGCTACTAAATTCACTAAACCTAGGCCCTTTAGGTTTGCTAATTTTCTAGCGGAAAAAGAGGCTTTTATCCCTATAGTTAGAAATAATTGGGGTATTGAAGTTCATGGTTTTCGTATGTATGTTCTGGCCAAGAGATTGAAAAATATTAAGCGGCATTTGAGAAATATGAATAGAATTAATGGTAATGTTTTCAATAAGGTGAAAGTTTTAAGATCTGAGCTTAAGAGGGTGCAACAAAATTTAGATAAAGAGCCTAATAATAGTAGCCTTAGAGAAGAAGAAATGATATATTGTAAGGCGTATAAGGATGCGGTTAAGGATGAAGAGAATTTACTCAGGCAAAAGACTAAGATACAGTGGTTAAAGGATGGTGATCAAAACACGTCTTATTTTCATAATGTGCTTAAGAGCAGGGTTAGTAAGAACAGAATCCAAGTTGTTTGTGATGAGCAGGGTAACAGATTTGTTGGTGATGCAGTGCCAGGATGTTTTGTGGATCATTTTCACAACTTTTTGGGTACTGAGGATGAGGTTATTCCTATTTCTGAATGTGATGACCTGTTTGTTAAAAAACTTGATCCTGTGATGGCTGAGCATATGGTTAGACCTATCACGGATACTGAGATTAAAGAGGCCATGTTTAGCATTGATGATGATAAAGCTGCTGGTCCGGACGGGTTTACAGCTAAGTTTTTCAAATCGGCTTGGAGTATTGTTAGTGGTGACGTTTATGCAGCGGTTCATGAGTTTTTCAGTTCTGGCAAACTCCTTGGTGAATTCAATACTAACGTTATTTCTCTTATTCCCAAGATTCAAGTTCCTTTGAAAGTCTCTGACTATAGGCCGATTGCGTGTGGTAATGTTATCTACAAGTGTATCAGCAAAGTCATCACCAACCGTCTTAAGGAGGGCTTATGTGATTTGATTGACAATAATCAGTGTGCATTTATTCCGGGAAGGCAGATTAGTGACAACATATTGTTGGCTCAGGAGTTCATGCAGGGTTACCTCTGGAATGGCAAGATTAGGAAGTGTGATTTCAAGGTTGATGTTCAAAAAGCGTACGATACCGTCAATTGGAACTTTTTGAAGGCCATCCTTATTAACTTTGGATTTCATAATTCTATGGTACACTGGATCATGGTATGTCTCACCTCCGCTTCTTTTTCTATCTGTATTAATGGTGATTTACATGGTTTTTTTAAAAGTAAACGGGGCCTTAGGCAGGGTGACCCTATATCGCCCTACCTTTTTACCATTGTGATGGAAGTTTTTAATTTGATGGTTAAGAGACAGATTAGGCTTGATAATAGATTTCGTTATCACTGGGGGTGTAAGAAATTATTGTTGACTCACTTATGTTTTGCGGACGATCTTTTGTTATTGTGTCATGGAGATGAATTATCTGCATGTATTCTTAGAAGAGCGTTAGATGATTTTACCATGTGTTCTGGCCTTTATCCTAGTCTTGCTAAAAGTGCGGCTTTTTTTGGAAGTGTGCTGATGATATTAAAGCTAGGATTTTACTTGCTATGCCGTTTAGTATTGGTCAGCTTCCTATGAAATATTTGGGTGTTCCTTTAACGGGTAGAAGAATAAGAAATAATGACTGTAGAGTGTTGATGGATAAAGTTAAGAATAGAATTCATGATTGGCGTAACAAAACGTTGTCATTTGCTGGAAGACTCCAACTGATTTCTTCTGTTCTCTCGTCTTTACATGTCTACTGGGCTTCAATGTTTATCCTTCCTGTTTATGTTTGTGACAATATAGATAAGTTACTTAAGAATTTTTTGTGGTCCGGTGGAGGTGATAGGAGTGGTATTGCTAGCGTTGCTTGGAAAGATATTTGTAAACCCAAAAGCCAAGGTGGCCTTGGGTTAAAATCTATTAGAACCATGAATAAGGCGTTAATGATTAAACACCTTTGGAATGTTATAAGTAAAAAAGACTCTTTATGGGTTAAATGGGTACATGCTTATAGGGTTAAAGGGAGAAATATTTGGCACGATATCAGTCATGTGAACGGTTCTTGGAGTTGGAATCAGATTTTGAATCTTAGGGATAAAATTCGTAGGTTTGTTGTGTATAGACTGGGTAATGGTAAAACCTGCTCCGTTTGGTATGATAAGTGGTACACTAAGGGTCCGTTGTGTAGGATTATTACTCATAGTTTCCTGGTTGAGCATGGAATTGATGTAAATGACAAAGTTATTGACTGGATTGACACTAATGGTTGGAAATGGCCTTCTGATTGGAAGAATCTGTTTAGTGAAGTGTTGAATATTCCCGTTCCTAATTTGGTTGATGACTGTGATGATAAGTTATTATGGGTAAATTAGAAGAATAAGGATGTCCCTTTTAGTGTTAAGGAAGCGTGGAAAGCTATACGCGTTGACTATCCTAGGGTTATGTGGTATAAGCACGTTTGGTTCTCCCAATGCGTTCCTAGGCACGCTTTTGTTCTTTGGATGGCTATGAGGGGCAGACTGAAAACCACTGATCGTCTTTCTAAATGGTTCAATGTCTCTTATACTCGTTGCCCTCTGTGTAATCTAGTTGATGAAACCCATAGTCACTTGTTCTTCAGCTGTCACTTTTCTAGGATGGTGTGGGATAACCTAAAACCTTTATGTATGCTTGATGACTTATCTTGTATATGGGCTGAGGTGGTCTCGGGAATTTCCATTAAAGCTGCAAATAATTCAGTTTGGAGTGTCGTCCAAAGGTTGACTTTTGGTGCTGCGGTTTATTACATTTGGCAAGAAAGAAACTTTAGAATATTTCAAAGTAATTTCAGAACAGAGGAGAATGTTTTTAGACTTATTGTTGATACTGTGAGACGTAAGCTGATGGGTTTAAAGTTTAAGAAGTCTCGTGAAGTGGTCAAGGCTGCTGGTATATGGAAAATTTCTCTGCAGGGTATCAATGGTAATGGAAGTTTGGGGTTTAACACTGGTATTGATGGTATCACGTAATCTCTATGGCCATGCTATTCTGTTCATGGTCTTATTGAGCCTTGTGCAGTTTGGTGGGGTCTTTCAGGATGATTTATGTTATTTTGTGATCCTCTGTAATAACGGTTATCGTGTTATTTTTCTTCTTCTCTTGAACTTTGGCAGACTTATTGTTATTCTAAAGGGTTGGGTCTGCTGGTTATGCTTGGGCACAGGTTTTTGGAAGTGTAACCAAGTTTTTGATCGGGGTGATGTTTTATTAGGCAAATTGTTATGCACTACAGAAAAGAAGATAGCTTCCTGCGCTGGTTGTCCGATTGTTGGTATGGTGGATGGACGGCTATGCACTACAGGAACCGATCTTATTTTCTGCGCTGACAATTTGTATTTGATTATGGGGTATTATGGTCAGTTTTGTGATTGTGTTTATGATGATGGTACCATATGCAGTCTTGGTGATGATAATAAGTCTTTGACCAGGGAGATTTTTGTGGTTACAATCAGCTATGCACTACAGAGAATTGGACTAGCTTCTGCGCTGGCCTGCCTTTTGGATGTTTGGAGGTTTGCACGCTATGCACTACAGAACCGAGTCTGACTTTTTGCGCTGGCTGTTTTGTTTTATTTTAGGTTTGTGATTGGCAACAGGTTAGGGTGTGGTTTTGATATGAGTACTCTGATTGTTGCTAACTTTGTGTATAAGGAGTGTTTTGAACTTTGGTTGGGGTATGAGGGGTTAAGTGTTAACTGGAGTAGTGGTTTTATTGACTGGTTTAGTCGGTACTCTAACACAAACTACCTTGTACTCTTTTTCCTTGTTCAAATTTTTCCAACAGGGTTTTTTATTTGGCAAGGTTTTTTATGAGACAAGGTGTAAGGATGAAGGTTGTTTTGATGATTCATCCTCTTCTAGATCTGTGATGAAGTTATATGCTGCTGTTGTTGATATATGCAGAACTGAAGTCATTCAAAGATCAAGCTTTTGGCACTGTGTCAGCTTTGGTTATTTGTTTATCTGTAATATTGGTTATGGCACTTGGTCACATCTAGATTCCTCCCTGTTTTCAGATTTAGTGTATTTGCTTGCCATGGATCATATGTGTATGGTGATGTTTGGAACTCCATTGGTTGGTCCCTTTGGAATCCTCCATGTATTCAGAGTATACACGTGGTCTTAGTTTTAAGCTGTTTACTATGCTAAATTTGATTTCAGGGGGTAGCATTTGTTTTTATTTTGTCTTGTACTGGGATATTATTTTCATTTGGTTATTAGTCCTTCTTTGTTTCAGAATGGTGTGTTGCCATTTCTGGTTGGTTTTTGTTTCCAGGCAAGAATGGAATTGAGATAGGGGTTGTCCTATCCTTTTTCTTCTTGTGCTATCATTTGTACATAACCTTTCATTTTATTTAATATATTTTACCTTTGTAAAAAAATAATAATAATAATAATAATAATAATGCAGATAGTTATAATCATAACATGTTTACAATGAAACTTACATTAGCAAATTGGTTTTTAAAGAGCACAACTACCGCACAGTACCTACGTAAATTACTATTATATTTGATTGGGGTTGGGTTAGTTGGAGTTTGTAGTTAGAATAATATTAAATCAATAAATAATAAATAAAATAATAAAATAAACAAATAAATAAAATTTTAATAATAATAATAATAATAATAATAATAATAATAATAATAATAGTGCGAATAGTTATAATAATAATATTTATTATAGTTAGAATAATAATAGATCAATAAATAAATATAAAATAATTAAATAAATAAATAAAAATTTAATATAATAATAATAATAATAATAATAATAATAATAATAATAATAATAATAATAATAATAATAATAATAATAGAGCGAATAGTTATAACAATAATAACAATTATAGTTATAATAATAATTAATCAATAAATAACAAATAAAATAATTAAATAAATAAACAAAATTTTAATAATAATAATAATAATAATAATAATAATAATAATAATAATAATAATAATAATAATAATAATAATAATAATAATAATAGTAATGATTATAATAATAAGAATGATAGTGCGAATAGTTATAATAATAATTATTATTATAGTTAGAATAATAATAAATCAAAAATTAAAATAATTAATAAAATAAATAAAATTTTAAAGATAATAATAATAATAATAATAATAATAATAATAATAATAATAAAACCGGTATGGGTCAAAGTGTATGACATTCCGCTTGAGGCTTGGAATGTTGAAGGTATTAGTAGAATTGTGAGCAGGGTGGGTGTGCCGATTATTATGGATCGAATAACTACCTCTATTTGTGAAAAACCTTATGGCAGGGCTTCTTTTGCTATAGTTCTTGTCGAAATTGATTCTAGCAAACCATTAGTTGATAATGTGGAACTGTGGTATGAAGGTTTGGGTAAGGTTTTGAGGCTGTGGATGAGTATTCTTGGGTCCCACCATGCTATGAAGAATGTAAGATTTTCGGGCATTATTTGAGTGAATGTGCTAGAAAGGTTAACACGGTTAGAGCTGTTAATAAGGATGGTGAGACCGTGAAATCTGCTGAGGTTAAGCAAAGTGATAACAATGAAGGGGCTAAAGTTGATGATGGTGATGAAGGGTGGCAAACTGCTACCCGTAGGAACTTTAGAAATACTGTTAACAATTATCGTCAAGGGCAGGTTGGTAATTATAATGTGAGAAGAGGTGGTACTAATAACAGGGGTGGTTTCAATAATAGAGGTAATTCTAATGTGAGTAATGTGGGCGCAAAGGATACTAGTAAGAGGTCTGAGCCTATCAATAGTGGAAGTGTTGGTCATATAGATGATAGTATAGTTGCTAATGATAAGGGTTAGCCTGTGAATAAGGGTAAGAGTAAGATTATTGAAGGTGGTGGTAGTAATACTGGAATTAGTAATGGTGGTAATGCTGTTGCCAAGAAGAATGTGAACAAAAACAACACTGCTAATAGTAATAGTGATGGGGTAGTTGGTAAAAATGGGAATCATAATACTGGTAATGGTAACAAGAATGATATGGGGACACATAAGGGTAATGAGAATAGTAAGAATAGCAAAAGTGGTAATGAAGTTAGGTCTAAAGAAGCATTAGATTCAAAGAGTATAGCTACAAGTAATCGTTTTGATCTATTAAGTGTAGAAGGTGGTAGTGAGGCTATTGATCCATGGAATGAGGTGAAAGTCAAAGTGGCGAATGCATGTAATACTAATGTTCCTATTGAGGAGAGTGTGTTGAAGGGATGGAATGCTGATATGGTTCGTTTCTATTCAGTCAAATGGAACAATAGAACTAGGAAAAGTGATTCTGTGAAACAACATTTTGACTGTGAAATGAAATGTTTGTCGTCTCAGATTGCTCAAATCAGTAGGAACTTAGATAAGAACTCTAAGCTTAATGCAGAGATGAAATTGAAGAAGTCTGATGTGAATGTTCAAAATAATAGGGACGCTTATTTTAGAAAGTTCTATGATGAGGCTTATAGAGCAGATTTGGCTAAGATTAAGGAATTGAAAAAAGAGAAGGGTTTATTTGAAGTTGAATTATTTTTATTATCCAATCTGCCTTTGGAAAATGATCGCAAAGATACTTGGACTGAAGACATGTTGTATTACTACTCTAGCAGATGTGATGAAATTAAAAGTGATCGTATTAATGGTCATGTTGATGATGTGGGAGAATCTAATTTTTTAATGAAGTGGAGGAGGTATCTACTGGTGCTGCTCGCTTTGTAACACAAAATGAAGTTGATAGTGTTATTGATGGATCGATGGCTCAGTTGGGTGGTGCTTTTGCATCACATGCTTCTTCTATCCAATGTTAGTGAAGATCGGTGCTTGGAACATTTGTGGAATGTCCCAAATTACAAGGCAGAATGAGGTTAAGACATTAATCAGGGAGGAAAGGCTCAGTATGTGTGCTATTGTTGAGACAAGACTTAGGAAGAAATCGGTTAAGCCTATTGGTGACAACATTTTTAGTAATTGGTCTTGGGTTTCTAATATTGACGATTACAGAAGTGTTTGTAGGATAATAGTGGGATGGGATAGTAATGTGATTGGAGCTAACCTTATTTCTCATATTGATCAAGCAATGCACTTTGAAATTAATTTTTTTCATGATCACAGGAAACAATTTATTACTTTTGTTTATGCTAATAATTTTGAAGGGCAGAGGAAAGTGTTATGGGCTAATTTAGTGGAGCACAGCAAGATTGTTAAGGGTGAACCATGGGCTATTTTGGGTGACTTTAATGTGGCGTTGAATATTGAAGATTGTTCTGATGTTAATGCTGTTAAGGATAGAGATGTTAGCGATTTCAGAAACTGTCTTGAAGCTTTGGATCTTGAAGATATTGCTAGTCAAGGTATGTTTTACACATGGATTCAAAAACGTTATGATCCTGAATCTGGTATCCTTAAGAAGTTAGATAGAATTTTGGCAAGTAGCAGTTTTATTTCTTCTTATATCTACTATTTTGCCGAGTTTCTCCCGTTTGTGACATCGGACCACTGCCCTGCTATCTTAAATTACCCTTTAGTCAAACACTCTAAACCTAGGTCTTTCCGATTTATGAATTTTCTTGCTGATAAGAAATCATTTATTCCTACGGTTAGAGATAATTGGGGCATTGAAGTGAATGGATTTTGTATGTATGTTCTGGCTAAAAGGTTAAAAACATGAAAAAGTATTTGAGAAATATGAATATGCTTAATGGTAATGTGTTTAACAAGGTGAAAGCTTTAAGAGTTGAGCTTAAGAGGGTTCAGCAAAGCCTGGATAATGATCCTAATAATAGTTGTCTTAGAGAGGAAGAGGGTATATATTGTAGAGCATATAATGAAGCGGTCATGGATGAGGAAAAGTTGCTTCGACAAAAAACTAAGATTCAGTGGTTAAATGAGGGGGATCATAACACGTCTTTCTTTCATAATACTCTTAAGAGTAGGATTAATAAGAGTCGTATTCAGGTTGTATATGATGAAAAGGGTAACAGGTTTAATGGTGATAAAGTCCCGGGTTGTTTTGTGGACCATTTTCAAAGTTTCTTGGGGGTGGAAGATGAGGTTATGCCTATTGATGATTGTGATGATTTGTTTATCAAAAAGCTGGACCCTGTGATTGCTGAGAATATGATTAGACCGGTTATGGACAGTGAGATCAAAGAAGCAATGTTCAGTATAGATGAAGATAAAGCATCAGGCCCGGATGGCTACACATCTAAGTTCTTTAAAGCGGCATGGAGCATTGTGGGTGATGATGTTGGTGCAGCGGTTAAAGAAGTTTTCACTTCTGGCAAGCTACTTGGTGAATTTAACGCCAACCTCATTTCTCTCATACCAAAGACTCAAGTTCCATTGAAAGTGTCTGATTACAGACCTATTGCATGTGGTAACGTCATTTACAAATGTATCAGCAAGGTCATCTCCAACAGACTTAAAGATGGCCTATGTAGTTTAATTGACAGCAATCAAAGCGCCTTTATCCCGGGAAGACAGATATGTGACAACATCCTTTTGGCTCAGGAATTCATGAAAGGCAATAGTTGGAATGGTAGAGTGAGAAGATGTGCTTTCAAGGTTGATATTCAAAAGGCGTACGATACCAAGAATTGGGAGTTTCTGAAGACTATTCTGTTTCGTTTCGGTTTTCACAGCTCTATGATTCATTGGATTATGGTATGTCTCACTTCTGCTTCATTATCTATTTGTGTTAATGGTGAGTTGCATGGGTTTTTTAAAAGTAAACGAGATCTTAGGCAGGGTGACCCTATTTCACCTTACCTCTTTACTATTGTTATGGAAGCCTTTAATCTGATGGTCAAATGACAAATTAGGAGAGATAATAGGTTTCAGTACCATTGGGGATGTAAAAAGCTTCAACTGACTCACTTATGTTTTGCGGATGACCTGTTATTGCTTTGTCATGGGGATGAATTATCTGCTTGTATCCTTAGGAGGGCGTTAGACGAGTTTACTATGTGCTCTGGTCTGTCTCCTAGTTTAGCTAAGAGTGCAGCTTTTTTTTTAATGTTCCTGAAGAGATCAAGTCTAGGATATTGCTTGCCATGCCTTTTAGTGTAGGTGAGCTTCCTTTGAAATATTTGGGTATTCCGTTGACTGGCAAAAAAATTTGTAACAACGATTGTAGAGTGTTGGTTGAGAAGGTTAAAAACAGGATCCAAGACTGGAGAAATAAGACTTTGTCTTTTGCGGGTAGACTACAATTAGTTTCTTCTGTTCTTGCTTCCTTACATATATATTGGGCTTCTATGTTTATTATCCCGGTCTACATTTGTGATAGATTAGATAAAATGTTTAAGAATTTCTTGTGGTCTGCTAATAGTGATGGTGGTGGTATTGTCAGTGTTGCGTGGAAAGACATTTGTAAACCCAAAAACCAAGGTGGTCTTGGCCTTAAATCTCTTAGAACCATGAATAAGGCGTTAATGGCTAAACACCTTTGGAACGTTATATGTAAGAAAGATTCGCTATGGGTAAAATGGATTCATGCTTATAGGATTAAGGGTAGAAACATTTGGCATGATGTGAAGTTTGTTAATGGATCGTGGAGCTGGAATCAGATTTTGAGTCTTAGAGATAGCATCGTAACTTTATTGTGTATAAGC
Source organism: Artemisia annua (assembly GCA_014162995.1). Taxonomy (NCBI): domain Eukaryota; kingdom Viridiplantae; phylum Streptophyta; class Magnoliopsida; order Asterales; family Asteraceae; genus Artemisia; species Artemisia annua. Next base: position 146,631 of record LBNU01000651.1, on the reverse strand, counting down.
TGGGAAATGGTAGAAGCTGTTCGGTTTGGTATGATAAATGGCACACTAATGGCCCCTTGTGTAAGTTAATCTCTCATAATTTTATTACTGAACAAGGTTTTAATGTTAGTAATAAAGTGGTCGATTTAATTGATGAGAATGGTTGGAGATGGCCGCATGAATGGAAAACTTTGTTTGGTGAAATGTTATGTTCCTGTTCCCACACTTATTGAAGATTGTGATGACAAATTGTTATGGGTCAATAAGCATAAGAATGAATCTGATTTTAGTGTCAAGGAAGCGTGGAAAGCTTTATGGGTAGATTGTCCTAAAGTCATTTGGTCTAAACTAGTTTGGTTTTCCCAATGTATCCCGAGGCACTCGTTTGTTCTCTGGATGGTCATGAGGGGTAGGCTAAAGACCAAGGATAGAATCTCGAAGTGGTTTAATTTACCTAGTATTCGTTGCCCGTTATGTAACAATGTGGATGAGTGTCAAAGTCATTTGTTCTTTAGTTGCACGTTCTCTAAGACTGTTTGGGATAATCTTAAACCATTATGTAAACTTGATGATCTGTCTTGTGTTTGGGCTAAGATTGTTTCGAGAATGTCTATTAAAATGGCGAGTAATTCCATTTGGAGTGTTATTCAACGGCTGGTTTTAGGTGCTGCAGTCTACTTTATTTGGCAAGAAAGGAATTTTAGAACTTTCCGTAATGATTTTAGGACTGAAGAGGTTGTTTTTAGAATTATTGTTGATACGGTCAGACATAAGTTAATGGGTCTTAGAATCAAGTACTCTCGGGAGGTTGAAAAGGCTGCTAATATTTGGAAAATTCCCGTTAAAGGTATTAATGGTGGTGGTAGTATGGGTTACAATACTAGTTCTGATGGCATTACCTAGTTTTTGGAGCTTCTTGCTGATGTATGTGATCATATTGAATCATGTGCAAAGGGGTGAGGTTTGTTATTACAATCTGCTATGCACTACAGAAATTAGGATAGCTTCCTGCGCTGATCGTCGTATTGTAGTTGTGGAGGTTAGACGGTTATGCACTACAGGAACCGATCCGAATTTCTGCGCTGGTAGTTTGTATTGGATTATGATATGTATTTGTGTTTTATGGGTTTGCTATTTTTGTTTGGGCACCGGGTTTTGGAGTTGTAACAAGGTTTTTGATCGGGGTGATGTTGGTGGTTACAATCGGCTATGCACTACAGAGAATTGGACTAGCTTCTGCGCTGGCTTTCTTTTCGGTAGTTTGGAGTACTGCATGCTATGCACTACAGAACCGAGTCCGAATCTCTGCGCTGGCTGTTTTGTTTTAATTTGGATTATGAGGAGATTACTCTTGCAGGTTGTTTGCAGCTTGTTTTACGCATGAAGGATGTTACTTGTAATTGTTGCTGGTGTTGTACTCTTTTTCCTTGTACAATCTTTTTCCCACAGGGTTTTAGTTGTCAAGGTTTTTTAAGGAGACAGGGCTTGTGGTGGATCACGTATTTTGATGATATGGAAATTTTGGGCTGGTTGGTAATCATTTCTTCAGATTCCATGGATGGTTGCTGTGCATCAGATGTTTAGTGTTATTTGGAAGATTTGAGCTATGCTTGGACAGTTATCTGAATATTGTTGCTCCACTTTATGGTAATTTAGCTTCTCCTCTGTTTTTCAGACTTAGTGTATTTGCTTTCTATGGGTCATATGGGTATGGTGATGTTTGGAACTCCATTGGTTGGTCCCTTTGGAGACCTCCATGTATTCAGAGTACTTATATGGTCTTAGATCAAGCTGTCTTCTACACTAAGTTTGTTTTCAGTGGGTTGCCTTTTTGGTTATGTATTTGGTTTAGTGATCTGTTATGTTGTTATCCTTTGTTGTCTTGGATTTTTTGCTTCTAGGCAAGAGAGAATTGAGGTAGGGTTTGTCCTATCCTTTTCTCTCTTGTGCAATCATTTGTACATAACCTTTTTCCATTTTATTTAATATACTTTACCTTGGGAAAAAAAATAATAATGCGGATAGTTATAATCATAACATGTTTACAATGAAATTTACATTAGCAAATTGGTTTTTAAAGTGCACAACTACCACACAATACCTACGTAAATTACTATGAGATTTGATTGGGGTTGGGCTATTTGGAGTTTGTAGTTAGAATAATATTAAATCAATAAAAATAAATAAAATAATAAAATAAATAAATAAATAAAATTTTAATAATAATAATAATAATAATAATAATAATAATAATAATAATAATAATAATAATAACAATAATAATAATAATAATAATAACAATAATAATAATAATAATAATAATGCAGATAGTTATAATCATAACATGTTTACAATGAAACTTACATTAGCAAATTGGTTTTTAAAGTGCATAACTACCGCACAATACCTACGTCAATTATTATTAGATAACTACCGCACAATACCTACGTCAATTATTATTAGATTTGATTGGGGTTGGGTTAGTTGGAATTTATTGTTAGAATAATATTAAATCAATAAATAATAAATAAAATAAAAAAAATAATAATAATAATAATAATAATAATAATAATAATAATAATAATAATAATAATAATAATAATAATAATGCAGATAGTTATAATCATAACATGTTTACAATGAAACTTATATTAGCAAATTGGATTTTAAAGTGCACAACTACCGCACAATACCTACGTAAATTACTATTAGATTTGATTGGGGTTGGGTTAGTTGGAGTTTATAGTTAGATTAATATTAAATCAATAAATAATAAATAAAATAATAAAATAAATAAAAAAATAAAATTTTAATAATAATAATAATAATAACAATAATAATAATAATAATAATAATAATAATAATAATAATAATGATGATGCAGATAGTTATAATCATAACATGTTTACAATGAAACTTACATTAGCAAATTTATTTTTAAAGTGCACAACTACCGCACAATACCTAAGCAAATTACTATTAGATTTGATTGGGGTTGGGTTAGTTGGAGTTTATAGTTGAATAATATTAAATCAATAAATAATAAAATAAATAAATAAATAAATTTTTAATAATAATAATAATAATAATAATAATAATAATAATAATAATAATAATGATAATGATAATGATAATGATAATAATAATAATAATAATAATAATAATAATAATAATAATAATAATAATAATAATAATAATAATAATAATAATAATAATAATAATAATAATAATAATAATAATAATAATGATGATTATGATAATAAGAATGATTGTGCGAATAGTTATAATAATAATTATTATGGCTAGACCATTTGGGGATGTTTGCAGTTTTAAAAATTATGCAATCAGTGAAACTAAAGGCCAACTGAGTTAGTGTGTCTACTATGGTTCAATAGAAATACCTCTACATAATGAGTATTTCTCAAACAGGTAAGAAGCTATATTGCAACAACCAAAAGGCAAGAGAAAAGTAGGGTTTCATGCGGTTTCCACTGTTGATCTATACACCTAAATCCATTTTATTTCTTTAATTTCAATCTTATTATACATCATCTATTGTAGATCTTTGTCTACTACTCATTTAATTTCATTCATATTTCCGTTATCTCAATCGTTGTATTGCATAACGTTGTTTTTCTTCATTTCCCCCTTTTCCAATATCTGGGTTTAACATGATTCAATCTCTGTAATCATCATGTCAAATCCAAACACTGAATCCACACCTAATCTATCCTCTCGTAGGATGGATTCAGCTCTTAAACCTAAAAAAACAACTAGGACTATGAATCCACTTAATAAATCCACTTTGAGGCATGCTTTTTTGGTGAATAACACTCCTAGGAGTACGTACCAGAAGATTGATGCTAGGTGGCATCAAAAGGGAATGGGTCTGCTACTGACATGGAAGATTTGGTCTATGGGGATGGGGATTCTGATATTGGTGATGGTAGTAGTGTTTTGGGTGATAATGGAGTGGGCATGGAGGCTATGGTTAATGTTAGTGTTGGGTCTGAAGCAGGTAAGGATTATTCTCTTAATTGTAATGTGGGTAATGTTAGTCTTAATGCTAGTAATAAGAATTTTGTTGATGAAATTGCTGCTAGTTTGAGTTTTGGCTCTGTTGCTAGTAGTAATGTGGATAGGAGTAATGTTAGTGGGTTTAATGGGAATGTGGGGTTTGATATTGTTGGTAATAAAACGGATAGTGGTAGCAATGGTGGAGTTGCATTTGCTAGTGTTACACCGATTAGTGAGAATAATAGGGTTAAGGAGTTGAGTGCTAAATCAGCTTGTGGTTTGGATAGTGGTAATGGTAGTGGAATTGAATGTGATAAGGGGTCTAGTGGAAGTGGTTCAGTACCTGGTATGCCTGTCCCATTTAGCGATAATCCTGTTTTGAATCCTCCTGCTAGTACTGCTAAGCCTAAGAGTCCCACTAAGGTTAGTTTTGGTGAAGAAAGGGTTCCGGGTATGTTTAAGGTTAATGGTAATGTTAGTGAACTGTCTAAGGGTGATGTGGCTGTGAGTCATTTTGAAGCGGGTGAAAGTAGTAAAGTTACGGACACTGTTATGAAGGAAAGGGTGAGTGTTGATGGTCTAACTGGTCCTAAAGATTCTGTGTTGAAGGATAGTGGTATTGAGAAGAGTAATTGGTCTTTTTGTGATGTAGTTTCTAGAAGTTTTGGTGGTAATAGTAACAATAAGCTCTATTTTGTTCCTCCTTGTGTTACTGGTGATGGTAGGGAAGTAGCCAAGGTGGATGATATTTTGGAAGAGGGTTGTAAGAAATGGGGCAACACTGTGGTTGGTTTTTTTGTCGGTTTTCGAATGAATTACAGAGATCTAGTGTATCATTTGAAGAAAATGTGGCGTTTGTATCAGTTAGATCAGGTGTTTATGAATCAGAATGGTATGTGCTTTTTTAGCTTTAAGTCTAAAGATGGTATGGAGATGGTTATTGAAAACGGTCCATGGTTTGTGGATAATAAGCCGTTGTTTGTTAAAAAGTGGGAGTCGGGTTTGTGTATGTCTAAGCCTGAAGTGTCGAAGGTACCGGTATGGGTTAAAGTTTATGATATCCCGCTTGAGGCTTGGAATGTTGAAGGTATTAGCAGAATTGTGAGCAGGGTGGGTGTGCCGATTATTATGGATCGAATGACTACTTCTGTTTGTGAAAAACCGTATGGGAGGGCTTCTTTTGCTAGAGTTCTGGTTGAAATTGATTCTAGCAAACCATTACTTGATAGTGTGGAACTGTGGTATGAAGGTTTGGGTAAGGTTCTGAGGTTGTGGATTGAGTATTCTTGGGTCCCACCACGCTGTGAAGAATGTAAGATTTTCGGGCATTATTTGAGTGAATGTGCTAGAAAGGTTAACACGGTTAGAGCCGTTAATAAGAATGGTGAGACTGTGAAACCTGTTGAGGTTAAGCAGAGTGTTAACAATGATGGGGCTAAAGTTGATGATGGTGATGAAGGATGGCAAACTGCTACCCGTAGGAACTTTAGAAATACTGGTAACAATTATCGTCAAGGGCAGGTTGGTAATTATAATGTGAGAAGAGGTGGTACTAGTAACAGGGGTGGTTTCAATAATAGAGGTAATTCTAATGTGAGTAATGTGGGCGTAAAGGATACTAGCAAGAGTTCTGAACCTATCAATAGTGGAAGTGTTGGTCATATAGATGATAGTATGGTTGCTAACGATAAAGGTGAGCCTGTGAATAAGGGGAAGAATAAGATTAATGAAGGTGGTGGTAGTAACTCTGGAAATAGTAATAATGGTGGTATTGCTGTTGGTAAGAAGAATGTGACTAAAACCAATACTGCTAATAGTAATAATGATGGTACAGTTGGCAAAAATGGGAATCGTAACAATGGTAATGGTAACAAGAATGATATGGGGGCAAATAAGGGTAATGAGAATAATAAGAATAGGAAAAGTGGTAATGAAGTCAGGGATAAAGATGTATCAGGCTCTAGAAGTGTGGCTACGAGTAATCGTTTTGATCTTTTATTGAAGAAGGTGGTAGTGAGGCTATTGATCCATGGAATGATGTTAAAGTTAAAGTGGCGAATGCATGTAATACTAATATTCCTATTGAGGAGAATGTGTTGAAAGGATGGAATGCTGATATGGTTCGTTTTTACTCTGTTAAATGGAACAATAGAACTAAGAAAAGTGAGTCTGTGAAACAACAATTTGATTGGGAAATGAAAAGTTTGTCGTCTCAGATTGCTCAAATCAGTAGGAACTTAGATAAGAACTCTAAGCTTAATGCAGAGATGAAATTGAAGAAGTCTGATGTGAATGTTCAAAATAATAGGGACGCTTATTTTAGAAAGTTCTATGATGAGGCATATAGAGCAGATTTAGCTAAGATTGAGGAATTGAAAAAAGAAAAGGGTTTATTTGAAGTTGAGTTATTTTTATTATCCAATGTACCTTTGGAAAATGATCTTAAAGAATCTTGGACTGGAGACATGTTGGATTATTATTCTAGTAGATGTGATGAAATCAAAAGTGATCGTATTAATGGTCATCTTGATGATATGGGATTTTTAGATTCTGTTGATGAAGTTGAGGAGGACTTGTCTGCTTCTGCTCAATTCATGGCTCAGAATGAAGTTTCCAATGTGATTGATAGTTCTATGGCGAAAATGGGTGGTGCTGGTGCATCACATACTTCTTATGTTTAATGTTAGTGAAACTTGGCTCTTGGAACATTCGTGGAATGTCCCAAATCACTAGGCAGGATGAAGTGAAGACGTTAATTAGAGAAGAAAAGCTTAGTATGTGTGCTATTGTTGAAACTAGGCTTAGGAAGAAATTTGTGAAACCAGCTGGTGACAATGTCTTTGGCAACTGGTCTTGGGTTTCCAATTTAGCTGATTGTAGAAGTGTTTGTAGGATCATGGTGGGTTGGGATTCTAATGTTATTGGTGCTAATTTGATCTCTCATTTTGATCAAGTTATGCATTTTTAAATTAACTTTGTTCATGACCATCGTAAACAGTTTGTCTCGTTTGTGTACGCAAAGAATTTTGATTGGGAAAGAAAGGCTTTATGGGACAATTTGATGGAGCATAGTAAACTGGTGAATGGTGAACCGTGGGCTATTTTGGGTGACTTCAATGTAGCTTTGAATATTGAAGATTGTTCTAACCCTAATGCAGTCAAGGATAAAGATGTGAAAGATTTCAGAAATTGTTTAGAGTCGCTGAATTTGGAAGATATTGCCAGCAAAGGTATGTTTTATACTTGGATTCAGAAGCGTAATGACCCTGAAACAGGTATTCTTAAGAAGCTAGATAGAGCATTGGGTAACAGCAGTTTTATTTCTTCTTATGTCGATTGTTTTGCTGCATTTCTACCTTTTATGACTTCGGATCACTGCCCAGTTGTGTTAGTATATTCTTCGGTTAAACAGTCTAAACCTAGGCCGTTTTGTTTTGCTAATTTCCTTGCTGATAAGGAAGCTTTTCTTCCTACTGTTAGAAAGAATTGGGGTATTGAGGTTAATGGCTTTAGTATGTTTGTTTTGGCTAAAAGATTAAAAAATATGAAAAAGTTCCTGCATAACATGAACAGATTGAACGATAATGTGTTTGATAAGGTTAAAGCTTTAAGAATTGAACTTAAGAGAATTCAACAGAATCTTGATATTGATCCAAATAATGCTAACCTTAGAGAAGAAGAGGGTAATTATTGTAGAGCTTATATGGATGCGGTGGGTGATGAGGAGAAATTGCTTAGATAAAAAACTAGAATTCAGTGGTTAAAGGATGGGGATCAGAATACGTCTTATTTTCATAATTTTCTTAAAAGTAGGCGTAATAACAGTAGTATTCAGGTGGTGTCTGATGTTCAAGGTAATAAGTATTATGGTGATGAGGTGCCGGGATGCTTTGTGAGCCATTTTCAAAAAAATTTAGGGGTGGAGGATGAATTTTTCCCATTGATGGCTGCAATAATTTGTTTACTAAAAAGCTTGATCCTGTCATTGCTGAGAATATGGTTAGGCTGGTTACTGATGTTGAAATTAAAGAGGCAATGTTCAGTATTGATGATGATAAAGCTGCAGGCCCGGATGGTTTCACGTCTAAATTTTTTAAATCAGCCTGGAGTATTGTTAGTGGTGATGTTTGTGCTGCGGTTAAAGAATTTTTTAGTTCAGACAAACTTTTTGGTGAATTTAACGCTAACCTTATCTCTCTCATTACCAAGTTACAAGTTCCTTTGAAAGTGTCAGATTATAGGCCTATAGCATGTGGTAACGTGATCTACAAATGCATCAGCAAAGTCATTACTAACCGTATTAAAGAAGGTTTGTGTTGTTTGATTGACGAAAACCAGAGTGCGTTTATTCCAGGAAGACAAATCAGTGACAACATTCTCCTTGCTCAAGAATTTATGAAGGGTTACAACTGGAATGGGAAAACTAGCAGATGTGCGTTTAAGGTTGACATTCAGAAGGCATACGATACCGTTAATTGGGATTTCTTGAAGACTATCCTTACTCAATTTGGCTTGCACACCTCCATGATACACTGGATTATGGTATGTCTAACATCTGCCTCTTTTTCTATTTGTATAAATGGTGATTTGCATGGGTTCTTTAAAAGTAAACGGGGTCTTAGGCAGGGTGACCCTATGTCGCCTTATCTATTCACTATAGTTATGGAAGTTTTTAATTTGATGATTAAAAGACATATTAGGTGTGATAGTAGGTTTAGATACCATTGGGGGTGCAAGAAGCTTCAATTGACCCATTTATGTTTTGCGGACGATATTCTGTTGCTTTGTCATGGGGATGAGATATCGGCCTGTATTCTTAGGAGGGCTTTAGACGAATTCACTATGTGCTCTGGTTTGTCTCCTAGTCTGGATAAGAGTGCCGCTTTCTTTGTGAATGTGCCTGATGAGATTAAATCTAGGATTCTCCTTGCTATGCCGTTTAGTGTAGGTGATCTTCCTATGAAGTATTTAGGCCTTCCTTTGACGGGTAAGAGAATTTGTAATGATGACTGTAGAATTTTGGTTGACAAAGTTAAGAGTAAAATTCATGATTGGAGAAACAGAACGTTATCCTTTGCGGGTATACTTCAACTGGTTGCTTCGGTTCTCTCCTCGCTTCATGCTTATTGGGCCTCAATGTTTATCCTTCCTGCTTATATCTGTGATAATATTGATAAGGTTCTTAAGAAATTTTTATGGTCGGGTGGGGGTGATGGGAGTGGCATTGCCTGTGTTGCATGGAAAGATGTTTGTAAGCCGAAAAACCAAGGTGGTCTTGGCCTCAAACCACTTAGACTTATGAATGAAGCATTAATGACCAAGCACCTTTGGAATGTGATTAGCAAGAAAGATTCTTTATGGGTAAAATGGGTGCATGTTTATCGGATTAAGGGTAGAAATATTTGGAATAATGTCAACTTTGTTAATGGTTCGTGGAGTTGGAATCAAATTTTGAACCTTAGGGATAAAATTCGTAGGTTTGTTGTGTACAGATTGGGTAATGGTAAAAACTGCTCAGTTTGGTATGATAAGTGGCACACTAAGGGTCCTTTGTGTAGGCTTATTACTCATAGTTTCCTTGTTGAGCATGGTTTTAATGTTAATGACAAAGTAATTGACTGGATTGACGATAATGGTTGGAAATGGTCGTCTGATTGGAATAATCTCTTTGGTGAAGTGTTGAATGTCCCTGTTCCTAATTTGATTGATGACTGTGATGATAAATTGCTTTTGGTTAATAAGAAGAATAAGGATGTTTCATTTAGTGTTAAGGAAGCGTGGAAAGCTTTACGTATTGAGTATCCTAAAGTTATGTGGCATAAGCAAGTTTGGTTCTCCCAATGCATCCCTAGGCACGCCTTTGTGCTTTGGATGGCCATGAGAGGTAGATTGAAAACCACGGACCGTCTTTCTAAATGGTTCAATGTTTCTTGTATTCGGTGTCCTCTGTGTAACATGGTTGATGAAACCCACAATCACCTGTTTTTTAGCTGTCGTTTTTCTAGGATTATATGGGATAACCTTAAACCTTTATGTAAGCTTGATGACTTATCTTGTATATGGGCTGAGGTTGTTTCGGGAATTTCCATTAAAGGTGCAAATAATTCAGTTTGGAGTGTCATTCAAAGGTTGACTTTTGGTGCTGCGGTTTATTACATTTGGCAAGAAAGAAACTTTCGAATCTTTCAAAGTAATTTCAGAACTGAAGATAATGTTTTTAGATTTATTGTCGATACATTGAGGCACACGTTGATGTGTTTAAAGATTAAGAAGTCTCGGGAGGCGGTTAAGGCTGCTGGTATATGGAAGTTTTCATTGCATGGTATCAATGGTGATGGTAGTTTGGTTAACAACACTGGTATTGATGGTATCACATAATTGTTCTAGTTGTTTCATTCTGCTCATGATCACATTGAGTCATGTGCATACGGTTTGGGATAATCAGGATGATCGCTGTTATGTTGTGAATCGTTCTAACTGTTATTATGTGGGTTCCAGTTATCGCTCATACTTTTGCAGTCACGTTGATATTTGTGTGTTTTGGTTCTGCTGGTTATGCTTGGGTACAGGGTTCTGGAAGTGTAATCAAGTGTTTGATACGGGTGAAGGTATAGTTGGCAACTTGCTATGCACTACAGGATTGATAATAGCTTCCTGCGCTGACCATCAGTTTGTAGTTTTGGGTGTTAGATGGTTATGCACTAAAGGAACCGATTCAATATTCTGCGCTGGTAGGTTGTATTGTTTGTGGAGATGTTACTATGTTATTGATTGGGGTGATGATTATGGTTACAATCAGCTATGCACTACAGATTTTGGTCTAGCTTCTGCGCTGGCATGCATTTTGGTTGACTGGAGTATAGCATGCTATGCACTACAGAACCGAGTCCGAAATTCTGCGCTGGCTGTTTTGTTTTATGTTGGGATTGAGTTTGGCAACTGTTTTGGGTATGGTACGGATCTAGTTGTGGTATTATGCTATATGTCTCTGTGGATTGTGATTATTGAGACTGTCTTGTTCTGTTGCACCAGTTTTGACATGAAGTTCGGTTATTTTCTACACTGTGTGGATTATGGATCTGTTTGGGGTATGCTGGGTCAGTGTTTGTTGATTTGGTATACTGGGCTTGTGTATTGGAGTTGGGAGTATGGGACTGGTAGTAACATTTGGAGTTGGAGTTTTTTTTTACTGTATGATTTGCTACTCTAATACTAACTTTCCTTGTACTCTTTTTCCTTGCACTAAGTTTTCCCACAGGGTTTTTATTAGGCAAGGTTTTTCAATGAGACAAGGTTCAAGGATGTTTGTTTATTGTGATGTTTCATCCTTCATCATTACTACTGCTGTGGTCATGGAGTTGCATATGGCTGATTGCATCAGATTCATGAAGATCAACATGGTTCAAGGCTGATGTACTACTATGGTATTTGTTCTGCTGCTACTTTGATGGGTTATTGCATTTGATGGAATTTTTTAGCTCCTCCCCTGTTTTCAGATTTACTGTATTGCTTTCTATGGGTCATATGGGTATGGTGATGTTTGGAACTCCATTGGTTGGTCCCTTTGGAGATCTCCATGAATTCAGAGTACTCATATGGCTATAGGTTAAGCTGTTTTCTATGCTAAGTCTGTTTTCAGGTGGTGGTCTATTGGTTATGTACTTGGTTTGGTGATTAGTTCTTATGTCATATGTTACTTGTATTTCAGTTTTGGGATGTTGTCCAATTCTGTTATTGTTTTTTACTTCCTAGGCAAGAAGTAATCTGTGTAGGGGTTGTCCTAACAGATTTATCCTCTTGTGCTATCCCTTGTACATAACTCATTTTATTTAATGTATTTTTACCTTTGTAAAATAATAATAATAATAATAATAATAATAATAATAATAATAATAATAATAATAATAATAATAATAATAATAATAATAATAATAATAATAATAATAACTATAATAATTACAATAATCGTAATAGTAATTATGATTATTATTATTAGGATAATTAGAATAACAATAATAACGATATAATAACAATAATAATATATAGAAATAATAATAATAATAATAATAATAATAATAATAATAATAATAATAATAATAATAATAATAATAATAATAATAATAATAATAATAGTTTTTTCAAAAAGCAATAATAATAATAAACAATAAAATAATAACAATAATAATAATAATAATAACTAGAATTAATAGTTATAATAATAACAATAATATTTTGAGAATTTGAGAAGGTTTTAGTGCCCTTACGAATAATGATTATTAAAAAAAATTATTTTATTGAATAATAATCATAATATTAATAATATAATATAATAATACTAATAACAATAATCATAGTAATTACGATTTTTATTAGAATAATAAGAATAACAATAACAATAATAATAATAATAATAAGAATAACAATAATAACGATATATTAACCATAATAATAATAATAATAATAATAATAATAATAATAATAATAATAATAATAATTAGGATAACTAGAATAACAATAATAACGATATATTAAACATAATAATATTTAGAATTAATACTAATAACAAGAATAATAATAATAATAATAATAATAATAATAATAACAACGATATAATAACAATAATAATATATAGAATTAATAATAATAATAATAATAATAATAATAATAATAATAATAATAATAGTTTTTTTAAAAAGCAATAATAATAATAAACAATAAAATAATAACAATAATAATAATAATAACTAGAATTAATAGTTATAATAATAACAATAATATTTTGAGAATTTGAGAAGGTTTTAGTGCCCTTATGCATAATGATTATTAAAAAAATTGTTTTATTGAATAATAATCATAATATTAATAATATAATATAATTTAATATAATAATACTAATAACAATAATCATAGTAATTACGATTTTTATTAGAATAATAAGAATAACGATAATAATAATAATAATAATAATAGTAATAATAATAATAATAATAATAATAATAATAATTAGGATAACTAGAATAACAATAATAACGATATATTAAACATAATATTATTTAGAATTAATAATAATAACAATAATAATAATAATTATAATAATAATAATAATAATAATAAACGATAAATAATAACTAGAATTAATAGTTATAATAATAATAATAATAATAATAATAATAATAATAATAATAATAATAATAATAATAATAATAATAATAATAATAATAATAATAATAATAATAAGGGTTTCTCACTTTTCATTTTTACTATTTTGGGAGTTTGAGAAGGTTTTAGTGCCCTAACTAATAATGATTATTAAAAATAATAATTTTATAAAATAACAATCATAATATTAATAATATAATATAATAGAATATAATACTAAATATATCGTTATTATTATTATTCTAATTATTCTAATAATAATAACGATATAATAACA
>LBNU01000651.1:109073-120917 GCA_014162995.1 Artemisia annua | reverse complement strand
GAGAGAGAGAGAGAGAGAGAGAGAGAGAGGGCACCTTTAAATCTGTTGTTCCGCCTTTGTGCCTGGTGTAGCGGAAGAACATATCACATGGCATAAACACTCTTTCAAGTAGAGCCCCAGTACGCTTAACTTTTGGAGAGCTTCTACGAATCTTTGGTAACCAATTCAGTCCAGCCCCGGGATCAACATCAGCTGGAGCCACATGAGCCTGCACGTGTTCCAGCATCACTGATAGCTGCATACGGTTCCATGTGAATTCACAATTAGTAACATCTCCACTGCCAAGTGCTTGTTTGATCATCTCTATGCCGACGTTGAGAACTGCATGAAATGAGCGAGCTAAAACTCTCCCGCTAACAGCAGCAAGCAAAAATCTACTACCCTGTGACCATACAAAAATGAACCATTTAAATGCAAAACATGCACAAACCATGACTAAGCAGCTTCATTTATATTTTATCTCCTCTTCTATTCTGATTTATTTATTTTCAACTCACAGGGAGGAAAAACAAAAAAAACAAAAAAAAAAAAAAACAAAACAAAAACGCGCGCGCACACACACAAAAGAAAATAGTGACTCATGCATGGAAAAGAAGATCTCTTAAATTTTGATAACTGGAGTAGTTTCCAATAAAAGTCACCTCTACCACCGTAACAACTTACATTGGCATCGTCTGAGTGAAGATTATATTGCGGCTCGATGACATTTACCATGAAACGGCAAGTGCCCTCCTCGTCTAAAATCGCAGCATCAGTTTGTTGCCTTTTTTGTTCGTGTATAGTTCCGGTGTTCAACCAATCGCCTGAAATGGGATTGTATGGTTTTTGCAGCATTTGCTGAAACCATAAACAAGGTTATGATAATTCTACAAGGCAGCTAAAGAAACAGATTGCTAAAAGACAAAAGGTTTATAATGATAACCTGGTTGCGGTTCAGAGCCTAAAACCAAATTGTTCATGAAATGCTTAATCCTTCTATTATTAAATGTACTTTTGAGCAGCTAAAACATTTTAACAATATAATTTCTAGAGTAAATTACAGTGTCCCATTTTGCCACCCCTAGGTTTATCATTAAACCTTCCATACGTGAACCAAAATGAAAAAGAATTTACCTGTGTGCTACTAGAAACAGGACGAAGCATAGCACCTGCACCAGCAACCTTGGCTCTTGCATTGGCCATTGATGGGAGATGTGAGCCCAAGGCAGTAGCAGAACGAAATACCACATTCAAAACTCTAGTTTGCTCAACTTGATCACGCAATCATTTAACCAAGAGGAAGCTGTAAACTGCAAATAAGAAATTCATTAAGAAATGATTTATATGATCCATATTTTATATAGGTTTTAACTCATATTCTAGTACTTTCATCACAGATTTGGAACAGAATCCTGTTAAGAATCTTTAGTTTACTATTTATGGGAACTTTTTTTGTACTTTATTGGGCATGACGAGTAAAATCACTAGGCTAAAATCCTTAAAAGAGGAGTCAGGAAATGTTCCTCAATTTACAGTATAGGGGGTAACTTTTCAGGAGAATCAAATGCTAAAATCGGGGAGTTTTAGTACCTCGGTGCGAAGGTTCCAGTTCCGGTTCATAGTTGCTGTTATATTTTGAGAATTGAATGCAAGCTCTTTCAAAGGTTTAACCTGGAACACAAAGAATTGAACAACTAATGAGCATATGTATAGAGTGGTGTGTGTGTGTGTGAGAGAGAGAGAGAGAGAGAGAGAGAGAGAGAGAGAGAGAGAGAGAGGGCACCTTTAAATCTGTTGTTCCGCCTTTTTGCCTGGTGTAGCGGAAGAACATATCACATGGCATAAACACTCTTTCAAGTAGAGCCCCAGTACGCTTAACTTTTGGAGAGCTTCTACGAATCTTTGGTAACCAATTCAGTCCAGCCCCGGGATCAACATCAGCTGGAGCCACATGAGCCTGCACGTGTTCCAGCATCACTGATAGCTGCATACGGTTCCATGTCAATTCACAATTAGTAACATCTCCACTGCCAAGTGCTTGTTTGATCATCTCTATGCCGACGTTGAGAACTGCATGAAATGAGCGAGCTAAAACTCTCCCGCTAACAGCAGCAAGCAAAAATCTACTACCCTGTGACCATACAAAAATGAACCATTTAAATGCAAAACATGCACAAACCATGACTAAGCAGCTTCATTTATATTTTATCTCCTCTTCTATTCTGATTTATTTATTTTCAACTCACAGGGAGAAAAAAAAAAAAAAACGCGCGCACACACACACAAAAGAAAATAGTGACTCATGCATGGAAAAGAAGATCTCTTAAATTTTGATAACTGGAGTAGTTTCCAATAAAAGTCACCTCTACCACCGTAACAACTTACATTGGCATCGTCTGAGTGAAGATTATATTGCGGCTCGATGACATTTACCATGAAACGGCAAGTGCCCTCCTCGTCAGAGTCATCGAATCCATGCTTATCTAACAATTAAACAAAAAATACGCTAAAGCCTTTGACACAGAAACAATGTCTTACAACAGACGTTATGTAAACATATTATAACGAACAACTACCATAATACTTAAGAAAAAACATGCCTAAAAGTGTTTGGCTGCCCGACTAGTCAAATAATTTCTTTTATTGTCAAAGGAACTAGTTCCCGAAAATCTAAAATACACTTGTATCATACTTCATTTCGAGTTTTAGTATCAGTTACAAAATTACAAAGAGACCAAGTCTTCTTGGAAGGTTATCTGTATTACATAGATGGAGGTATTCATACGTCATGATGCACGATAATGTTATTGATACAAGAGAAAGGGTATGATAGCCTAAAACACATATCCTATGGCTCTGTGTTAAGAGCTTGGTATAGTAAAAGACAGGAATCCATATCTTTTAGATGATTTAAATACAAGTTAATCTAAATCTCCTAGGTATAGAGCCCCATAGTTATACACATTTCCGAACTTTGCTGCACCCTTAGGACATAGCTCTTAGGTATAATTGCTAATAGGCTCAATTTCTTTGCATGCTCTTATGCTTTTATGTTTATTATGCTTGTATGGGTTTATATGTATGCCCCTTCCTATATGATTTTATTTCTATCTCTGATCATAATGTGGCACCACGTGCAATAACTCTTATGTGTTTTATGTATTCTATGCTTTCATGCACTGTTTGCTTATAATGCCGCTATTATTCTAAACTTCTATAATTGTATGTCTTATATGCTGCTATAAGTTGTATGCTTACGACCCTACAAAATGGTAGTGCAAAATTTTATTTATTTAGAAAATGGTTATTACCATAATAGCTCAAGACAACAAGAAAGTGAGAGAAAGGCCCACCTCTGAATCCTTTAAGAGATTACTGTGAAGAATCTCATCAAAATAATTTAAAGATGCAGCTCCAATGGCTTGACGACCATAACCCACATGATCAATTTCCTGTAACATTATCAAAGTATGGTTACAATTGATGAGATGTAAATTGGTAGATATGAAAATGCATATGAACACAGATGGTACCATAAGCACATTATGTTCCTGTTTATCTAGAAAAGATGAAATGAGACATAAAAACACGGCCCAGGTCAAAATGAGTGAGCCTGCTTCTTTCGTCTCAAATGCATCAAGTCTATAAATAACTGCATCTACCTCTTGAATATCACTCATGGCAAAAGAAAATTTATCCTTCCTGCGGCAAAATTAGATATAAAGCTGACTGAGCAAATATATATGCATATAAAATATATTGTGGTGAAAATATTATAATATACCAACATGCTATAAAAAAATACCACAGCAACTTAAAGTTTAGTTATTTAGAGTTACTACAATTTCATCAGATTCTTGACAAGTGTAATCAAGGAGAAATATGAAGGGAAATGTTTAGAAATCTATATGCTGTGTTTTCTAAGCATTATTAAATTATCTAAATTTCACTGTGTCATGAAAGTTTTCCTCATTTGACGTTCCCCTCAAGCACTATCAACGTACCATAATTTAGAAATTAAATAACTTGTGGCATGGGCTAAATAAGAATAATCAGTAAAACAGATTTCTAAACATGAAACAAGCATTGCAAATGTGAACAAACAATAGCAAGTTCATTAATGTAGTAAGAGAAAGCAAAAAAAAAAAAAATCACGAGTACGAGAATCTTATATTAACCATGATTTCTATCTTAATACTTCATGGTAAGTTAAGTGCGTAAAAGACTATATGATGATCCATAATGAGCGTAAGAACAAAAGTTATGATACTCACTTGGATCACTGCAATACGATGCCTCCTTTGAACTGTTTTTCTTTTAGCAATCCATCTCCGAACATTAGTTTGGATAACAATTGCTGATTTTGTCCTTGTCTGGGCGTCATGATTGCTGCCTGATATTTCACGTTCTTGTAGGCACGGCATCACTTTGTTCGATCAGATTCCAAGTCAGTAACATCAAAATAAACACAGACATGAACATTATAAAATGATTGAAACAGATTAGACATTACCTAAGAGCCTCTTTCGAGTAATGCAACCCCTCACGTATCGCTGGATTACAATAGCAGCATCCTTACGACTATTAAAAGGCCTTGAGGCATGTAAAGCATCAAAAAGCACTTTGAATCTTTGTCGTGGCCTCCTTTTGCAGTAAAAGCTCCTTTCTCATCAGCCAACCACGGAAAACACTCTGGATTCATAAAAGTGCACAAGTCACGATCTTTACAAGAAAGAAACTAGCTCGCTACACAAATATTTTTGGGTCATTTATTCAAAATTTTCTGTGANTTGTCTGGGCGTCATGATTGCTGCCTGATATTTCACGTTCTTGTAGGCACGGCATCACTTTGTTCGATCCGATTCCAAGTCAGTAACATCAAAATAAACACGGACATGAACATTATAAAATGATTGAAACAGATTAGACATTACCTAAGAGCCTCTTTCGAGAAATGCAACCCCTCACACAACCCCTCACGTATCGCTGGATTACAATAGCAGCATCCTTACGACTATTAAAAGGCCTTGAGGAAAGTAAAGCATCGAAAAGCACTTTGAATCTTTGTCGTGGCCTCCTTTTGCAGTAAAAGCTCCTTTCTCATCAACCAACCACGGAAAACACTCTAGATTCATAAAAGTACACTAGTCACGATCTTTACAAGAAAGAAACTAGCTCACTACACTAATATTTTTGGGTCATTTTTTCAAAATTTTCTGAGTAAACTTACTTGGATCTGCACAATTTGACATCTACGTCTACATGCTACTCTACGCGCAATCCATCCTCGTGTATGTGATTGAATAACCATCACGGAATAGAATTATAGACCAATAGAACCTATCATAATTGCTTGTTTCTGTTTCAAGAAACAGCTTCATGACAACCATCCNTTTTTTTTTTTTTTTTTTTTTTTTTTTTTTTTTTTTTTTTTTTTTTTTTTTTTTTTTTTTTTTTTTTTTTTTTTTTTTTTTTTAGGTTTGCCCATGACTCTGTCCACTGTTACCAATGGGTAAGACATTTAATAACCAATGAAGCATTAAAATGTCAAATTTTCAAACGCGTTGAGGTTAAAGAAGAGCTACAATAGTCCGTACTTCATCAGATATCCCAAAGGCCCTTGTCCTCTTAAAAGCATGTTCCGAGTCAGCCGTTCGAAACTCTAAAGCTGGATTGTTGGTAGGAGGAGTCCTTCCACGCTTTAACATAGCTGCCATGTCAGAAAATGAATGATCAACTAAATGAGCGGTAATAACATAATAGAGAGTTGAGACTCGGTATGTTAATGATATGGCCAACCTTAACAAATTATTTTATAAAAAGGAATTACATACAAGCATCATTGAGAGGACCAAAACCAATAATAGGTCCAGCAGAAGCCGACGAGTGATGCACAGGTGGATTCGGCATCCACCCAGCAAGATTAGGCGGCAGAGGTGCTGGTGCAGCCTGAAATAGCTTCAGATAATAACATAAAAAAACACATTAAGACTGAGTCACTATGATTATTGGAGTTAAAACGAACTAAACATAAAAAGAATACAGCTGAATTATATCACTTACACCATGAGCACCCAAATGAGGAAAGCCTGGCTGCGGTTTAGGTACTACGCTCAATAACGGATTAGTAACAGGGGATGGGGCTCGTGCAACATTTGGCTATGGCTGTGATAGTGACTGTGACTGCCCAAAAGAATGATCAACTAACCAAGTTCTTATATCCGGATTTGGCTTCTGATTTTTGCACAGCTGATGTTGCCAATTTAAACAACGCAAAACAAACTATATATTAAGCAAACACTATAACTGAACAAAATATTCTCGGCTAACCTAATATTGACAAAACACAAACCTTTGATTGATGAGTGTCCTCAACCTTGCTTCAATCAACTTTTTAAGTTCAGCAAGCATTACACTCCTAGCTGTCTTGGCGTCTGCGTATTTGGACAATTGCTCGATCTCTCTAAATACATGTTATTTCTTTTCCATTTTTTTTTCTTTTTCTTTTTTTTTTCCTTTTTTTTTCTTTTTCTTTTTTGATTTTTTGATTTTTTTCCCCTAATCACTTAACCACCCTAAAACACACACACTTTGAGGTTATTTATTGTAGCCTGTTCAGCGCTCCAGATGTAAAAGAATCAGCATGCTTTTCAAGTATGAGGGAAGTTTCAGAAAAATCATCAGTTGGTGCATTGCCAACTGGACGACGGCGTGCACCCATGCATGACCAGGCGGGTAAGGTTGAACGGGTTCTAACTACTGCTTGTGCAACATTTTAGCAGGCTTCCTCACCACCTACAATTTATCAAAAAAGAAACAATTACATATCCCCCTTGGTCGAACACGTCGAACACGTAAAGTTTTATAATTTCAAAATTTCAAACAGGTAAACCAAAGTGTTCATGAAATGCTTATCCTTCTATTATTAAATGTACTTTTGAGCAGGTAAAACATTTAAACAATATAATTTCTAGAGTAAATTACACAGTGTCCCTAGTTGATACTATTTGTATCCTAATTGCACTGTTTGCTTTGACTTCTGGTCCCTCACCATTTAGCCTTTAGTGACCAATAGAAATTAGTTGCTCACTTGAGAGACCAAGAGTCAATGACAAATTCCGTAATTTCACCAACTGATGATTTATGTAACTTACTCTGATTCTATAAATTGTATTCAGGACATCAATTACTTTTTAAATTAGTCTAAAAATTAAAGAAATTTTTAGTGTTGGCAGGTGGACATAACCAGATCTAATCCATTTGCACCTGTACTAAAAAATAACCACTTTGACTCAAACTCGTTATGACATGTACCATACTCACTGATCCACCCATTTTGCCACCCCTAGGTTTATCATTAAACCTTCCATACGTGAACCAAAATGAAAAAGAATTTACCTGTGTGCTACTAGAAACAGGACGAAGCATAGCACCTGCACCAGCAACCTTGGCTCTTGCATTGGCCAATGATGGGAGACGTGAGCCCAAGGCAGTAGCAGAACAAAATACAACATTCAAAACTCTAGTTTGCTCAACTTGATCACGCAAATCATTTCACCAAGAGGAAGCTGTAACCTGCAAATAAAAAAATTCANATTTATGGGTAAGTTCACAGTTTTGGCCCAAAAAGACCCACTTGTAAGTAAATGGGTGTAATCTGCCACCTCTAGTCGACACATATGATGGCCTAATATAGTGTAAAACAATACCTTAGTAAAACGATTGAGAAAAGATTTAGGAAGGCCGTTCCTACCACCCCCTGAATAGTGACTAGTAGGGTTTTGACAAGCAAAAACTCTGAAAGACGAAGGGCATTTGAACGTATGACCCAACTCTGGGATAAACACTTTTGCTCTGTGATCTAGAATAGCATTCAATCCCTAAATTCCAATAAATAAGTTAGTAAAGGTGTCAATAATAATACTTTGACAGAACAAGATAAGATTTTAAGTTTTTAATATCATGTAGCACCTCCAACACGGATTGAGGAGCAAGATTAAGTTCATCCAACAAAACCCACGATCCATTCTTCAGTGCCTGAACGAGCCAATATGCCAAATATTATTAAATTTTACAATAGGTTGAAGGAACTGTACAATAACGGTAAAATAAAATGTTTTTAACCTGTAATAGGATACCATTAGACCAAGCAAACTGCATTCCTTCATCACTTTCACCAGGTAGGTCTGATCCCAGTAAATCCATCATATCAGTCTATGATTATTAGATGAGCAATAAAACAAGTTAGCACTCATGTAATTAGCAAGAAATGTTCAAGGATAAATGGAAATTTATAAATTTATTGACCTGTTCTGATAAGTTTATGCGTACAACAGAATGTCATGAATACTTTCCAAGGGCAAGTACTAAACTCGTCTTTCCAACGCCCGAACTTCCTTCCAAGAAAACTGCAATGCACAAATGGAAAAAGAAGAATAAGACCATATTTCGGGATATTCCACTTTGTGTTCTATCTCTACTCTCTAGTGGGTCAAAGTTAGCTAAAAAGGAAACCGGTCTTCTGTTAAAATAATATAAGTTTTTGTTAAAACCGGTTTTGGGATTATGTTTTGTACGCTCAGTTTTTGTGGCTTATTTTGAAACTTTTCGGCTTATATAAGCTTACTATGACATGATAAGCTTATATAAGCCAAAACGTTTTAAAATAAGCGAAAAAAATTGAGCGTATGAAACATAAGCTGAAAACCAAATAAGCCATAACCCGGCTATATAAGCCGAAACAAACACCCCCTAACAAACAGACACACTATAATAAAAAATATACTTATTATCATCAAATACTCCAAAAACAATCAGACACATATATATACACTACAAGCATAAAAACATCAGTTAAAACATTAAGTAACTTAAGACACAGTGGCATATTGATTGGACAAATTGACACGTGGCATATTGTTAAGTAACTTAAGACACGTTCCATTTGACCTACCGTTAGGTTGAATGGCAGATACGTCACTTGACTGATGGTCAACACCGAAATCATTAGCAACAGGAGTCGTGACATCGTTCCTTTGGTGCATCCACATCAGCATCAGTTTTACTTTCTTCGGTTTCCATCTCGGAAGTTTCAGTCACCATCTCAGTCCCGTTTTCTTCTGTGTTTTCTTGGTTACTTTCTTCTTCGCCTTCATTGAGCTCGGCTGACTCATCTACCGTTTCTGTTGCATCCTTTTCATTGTGATCTATATCATCTTGCTGAATCATGTCAATATCATCATCAGGATCCACATCAGGAGCATCAGGCTTTAGTCCAGTGGGTTCAGCAAACGCCTCGTCTTTGTCTATGTTCAACATCGTCTGTACTGTCATCACGGCCTGATCGTCATTTTCTTTTTTTCCTCTTTTTTTTTCTTTTTTTTTCTCTCTTTCTTTTTCATTTTCCTTTTTTTCTTTTCTTTTTCTTTTCTTTTCTTTTCTTTTTTCTCTCTCATTTTTTCCCCTCATTCTGTTTGTTTGATCATCAGAATCTAACTCACCTGCTTCATCACTTGTGGTTGCATCATCTTACTTAGCTCTAAGCTCTCTGTTACTTCTATCATCGTCGTAACCATAAGATAGTTAAGACAATGTTCAAAACTCATTAACATTGTTGATCTGATAGTTGGGGTTTCTTCAAGTCCTATTCAGATAAGAGGCTGTCCTCATCAATGAGATCCATATCATCATCAATAAGAAATTTGGGTAAGCTTTTCACCGTCTTCATGAGAGAAAATGATGAATCAAGCTTCCAAGTAGGTTTCTTAGCCTTAATCTGTTAAAAAAATAGTAAATGTAAAAATCTCAGATTCTCAAAACGGTAAATACAGCAGATGAACATTATATAGTGTGATCGTAACTCCTATTACCAGGTCCAAACGACAATAGGCCCTCCAAATAAATAAATAAATAAAAACATGCAGAGGGTATTAACTTACCCCAAAGACTGAAGTTCTGCCACCTGAATCACCTCTATATCTGAAAGCCTGCAACCAGCAGTTTCCTCACATGAGAAGATTTTGTCTGCAAAGTGGTCACAATATCAGTAAACTCGATTCCATATGATTGTACTTCCAAGATAATGGTCTTACAAGGACATCTAGTAAAAAAAACGTAAGTCACTGCCTCATTAGCATCTTAAATATGGTCTAACAACGGATGTCTGGCTCTTCACTATTAAACTCCCAATGTCATATGTATTTGGATCATGCTCAAAATTGGTTTCTAAGACTACAATCGAAAATCTTGATGCCTTTCGGAACATAAGCAAATTAAGCTGTACAATTGAGGATCATGAAGTTAAGATTGAGTTAATGTTGGTAAATACCTTTACGAAGAGCGTGCTCGGAGCTGAATGGAATGAGCATCTACACCGTTCAGATAAGCTTTAACGAACCAGCTGCTGCAGGTGCAATATAAGCACATAGAACTCCAGCACAGGTTGCAAGAACCACATTACAACCAGCTAATGCAGCAAATGCCAGATAATACCTGCACTTGAAATAACAATAATTCTTAGTCACTTATAAGCCACTTTTGAAACTTGTTATAAAAACCAGTAGCAAAAACTTAATATTAAAAAAGCCCTACAGCAAATCAACGTTTACATTTAACCCAACCATGATGATGTATGGCTTATGTATAAAAATGACCAAATGTTACATTAACAAAAGGCATAGGGTAGTTATATTTTAGGCTTACTTTTGCTTAAGCATAAGATTGCCAGTGAGAAGAAGCTTGAAACCAGCAATGTTCTCCACCGCAATGTTGTTGAAAAAGGCCACTAGCCCTGTTGATAATCCTATAAGAAGCACCAGTGTCCATTTCATGAAAATGTATTGAAATATCTGCACCTTCTTTCTAGATCTCCAATCTTGTTTAAAAAGATCATTTTCTAAAATCCTGCAAAAATAGTCAATCAGATGAAAAGTTAGAACATAATAAAAACATAAAGGCCCTTCTGTCTCAAAACGTAATATAAAAACATTACTAACAGAAAACGTGTATTTGATCTAGTAACCAGAAACCGACTTATGCTTGGCATCAAGTCATAGTAGTACGAAAATGTTCTGATGACATCAGAGAATAACTAACCAAACAAATCATATAATATTTCTCAAGTATAGACGAATAGTCATGTATTCCATGTGATAACAAAGGTTGGCACCAAATTGCAGCAAAACGTTAACATAATTTCAGATACATAAACAACACAGCAAGTAAATATCTTCTGTTTCCTCACAAAACAAAATTTATTACATTCACATTCATGGATTTAACTTTTCCGTTATCTTTTTAACAAAAATTGTTCAGATCATGAGGTTCGACAAAAATGGAAAAATCTTGACTGATCTGGATAAGATCCAATATTTGACATCCTTATATATATCACAAATATCAGATTCATATTATTTTCATCATTCCAACTCATTTAAAATTGGAGGTCATCCTGGTGAACACCCTAACTAGATCACCAAAACAAATCATTACAAATGTTATAGATGTACCAGCATCAACGAAGATGTATTATCTGGAAGTCTTGAGGAGCGACACTGTGATGGTTCAGAGATTTCGTCACTTTCCATATCCTAGATTTGTCAATAGCCTTGTCTCCACTTCTGGGCCTATCTGCCAAATTCCGATTGTCACTATTCTGCACTCCCGTACAAATTCAACACCATGAACAATTGATTTAGGATACATCAGTTGAAAGTAATAAAGAGAGACCATCTCGGAACCATGTCAAACATAAACATTAGGTATCAACGGCTAATAACACTCACCATCAACGTCTTAGGAGGCATTGGGGAAGTTATATACGTGGTGCTTGGTCCACCGATGCACTAGCAGTACCGAATGTGGTCA
>LBNU01000651.1:56148-67720 GCA_014162995.1 Artemisia annua | reverse complement strand
TTATTATTATTATTATTATTATTATTATTATTATTATTATTATTATTATTATTATTATTATTATTATTATTATTATTATTATTATTATTATTATTATTATTATTATTATTATTATTATTATTATTATTATTATTATTATTATTGTTATTATTATTATTATTATTATTATTATTATTATTATTATTATTATTATTATTATTATTATTATTATCGTTATCGTTATCGTTATTATTATTATCATTATTATCGTTATTATTATTATTATTATTATTATTATCGTTATCGTTATTATTATTATCATTATTATCTTTATTATTATTATTATTATTATTATTATTATTATTATTATTATTATTATTATTATTATTATTATTATCATTATTGTTATTGTTATTATCATTATCGTTATTATTATCATTATCGTTATTATTATTATTATTATTATTATTAATTTAAATCATTTTTTATTAATTGAAGTCATTTTAAAATCATAGAAATCGTTTATATTTAATTTAAATTATTTATAAATCATTTTTAATTTATTAACATGAATAGAAAATAATTTAAAATGTTTAATTATATTACTCATATATATTAATTTTAAAATTTTGATGTAAAGTGTTAATCTAAACCATAATCAATTAATAAATTTTCACATTACGTCCTCTCCAAAATCAACAAAGTCATTCTATTTGATTTATATTAATTATAATTTTTTATATCATTTTGAAATTATTTATAATTAGTTCAAATCATTTTTAAAATTAAAATAATTTTTATTTTATTTAAATTCTCTTTAGGAAAAAAATTAATTTATTTTATTCATGTCAGAATCAATTAGTTTAGGTTATAATTAATTTAAATTATTTTTATTTTTTTAAATCACTTTTAATTTATTTAAATCATTTATAAATCCTAGGAATAATTTTTATTTTCTTTAAATTATTTATAAATAATTTATATTAAAACTAAACTATTTTGAATTAATTTAAATCATTTCTAGTTAACTATTATTATTATTATTATTATTATTATTATTATTATTATTATTATTATTATTATTATTATTATTGTTATTATTATTATTATTATTATTATTATTATTATTATTATTATTATTATTATTATTATTATTATTATTATTATTATTATTATTATTATTATTATCGTTATTATCGTTATTATTATTATTATTATTATTATTATTATTATTATTTTTATTTAAAGGTAAAATATATTAAATAAAATGAAAGGTTATGTACAAAAGATAGCACAAGAAGAAAAGGATAGGACAACCCCTATCTCATTTTCAAACTTGCCTGGAACCAAAAACCAAAACAGAAATGGCAAAACACCATTCTGAACCAACTACAATAGAAATTACCAAATGAAGCTAATGTCCAAAGACAAGTACGTAACCAAATAAACAAAACTACCCCTGAACTTAAAAACTCAGCATATAAAAGAGCTTCATCTAAAGCTATATGTATACTCTGAATACATGGATGATTCAAAAGGGACCAACCAATGGAGTTCCAAACATCACCATATACATACAACCTATAGAAAGCAAGAATACTAAGTTTTAAGTAGAGGGGAAGCAACATAACAGGATCCATACAGCAGCAGCAATCCAAACCTTGAGCAATAATAGGACAGTCAACACAGTAGACTGCTGCAAATATCATGAGCTTGGTGTAGATCACATCCATCATAAACCCCATAGCAAAACAGAATGAGGATGAAACATCATAATAGCCAATCATCCAAATACCTTGTCTCGTTAAAAAACCTTGCCAAATAAAAACCCTATGGGAAAACTTTGAGCAAGGAAAAAGAGTACAAGGTTCATTAGTGTTAGAGTACCAAATAAGATCAAACCCTGCATAACCAACCACAGACCTGAACATACCCATAACCAAACCATCCATCTGAACCAATACAATATGCCAGCGCAGAAACTTGGATCGGTCCCTGTAGTGCATAGCTATCCATACTCCAATCCTACAATTAGATAGCCAGCGCAGGGAGCTACCCGCGTTTCTGTAGTGCATAGCAAATTGCTTAAAAATACCATCATCACAATCAAACACCCTGTTACAACTCCAAAATCCATTAGTCAACAGAAAGGCAAGTGTAGCAACCATAAGAGCAGCAATCCAAAAGGACACATGCAAGTTCAAGACTAGAGTATTTCCTCCACCAAAACAGATAACCAGCACAGAGATAATAACATGATCCTTATAGTGCAAAGTACTCTGCCAAATACTCTTCATATACCAAAACAAAAGACCAGCACAGAGATTAAGAATCGGTTCTGTAGTGCATAGCGTGTTAAACTCCAAACAACCAAAATAACAGGCCAGCGCAGAAGCTAAACTTATCTCTGTAGTGCATAGCCAATTGTACGAAAACCACCCAACAACCATAAAGGTAGACCAGCGCAGGTTATTAACAAGAACATCAAGAAAATACTTAACTATAGTACCCGTCACTTCATCTACACCCAAAATACTATAAGAAAGCATACCTGAGTTCCAGCGTTTACCTGTAGTGCATAGCCCACCCATATCAGACCAAAAGACACAGAAAGCAGCCAAGCCATCATCATCACAATCAAAGACTTGGTTGCAACTCTAAAAACCCGTGCCTAAGCAAAAACAGTTAATCCAACATATATGAAATTCAGTAGACCTGCAATACTTCAAATGAGAGTCTACAATTTCAATAAGGCAGTTAGTAACAAAAGTTATATCAATAGCAGCAACAGGTTTGCTAGTCATCTCAGCATCACACCAAACATCCATATTGCCCCGAACCTTCTGTACATGATTCAATGTGACCATGAACAGAATAAAATAACAAAAGAAGCTAAGTGATTCCATCAATACCAGTATTATGACCCAAACTACCGTTACCACCATTCACAGAGATCTTCCAAATGAGAGCAGCCTTATCCACTTCCAACGATCGTTTAATTTTCAAACCCAGGAGTTTATGTCTAACAGTATCAACAACGATTTTGAACACCGTCTCCTTAGTTCTAAAATCATTTTGAAAGATCCTAAGGTTCCTCTCCTGCCAAATAAAATAGACTGCTGCCCTAAACACAAGACGCTGAATAATGCTCCAAAGGGAGTTATTGGCAGTTCGAATAGCAATTCCAGACACAATTTCAGCCCAAATGCAAGAGACATCATCAAGTTTACACAACAGCTTAACGTTGTCCCAAACGATCTTAGAAAAATTGCAACTAAAGAACAAATGGCTTTTGGATTCATCAACAGTATTGCACAAAGG
This sequence comes from Artemisia annua, assembly GCA_014162995.1. Lineage (NCBI taxonomy): Eukaryota > Viridiplantae > Streptophyta > Magnoliopsida > Asterales > Asteraceae > Artemisia > Artemisia annua. Next base: position 64,420 of record LBNU01000651.1, on the reverse strand, counting down.
GCACAGGGTACTAGAAATGTTGAACCACTTAGAAATTCTATCCATAGTTTTTAATCTACCCTTCATGGCCATCCAAACCACAAACGCATGTCTTGGGATACACTGTGAGAACCACACATGCTTATACCATAATACCTTGGGACAATCAACTCGTAAGGCTTTCCATGCTTCTTTGATACTAAAATCAGATTCTATATTTTTCTTATTGACCCATAATAGTTTATCTTCACAATCATCAATCGAAGTGGGAACTGGCACATTCAAAACATCACCAAAAAGATAGTGCCAATCAGGCGGCCACTTCCAACCATTGTCATCAATCCAGTCACATATTTTGCCATTGACATCAATACCTTTCTCAGATAAGAAAACATGGGTAATAATCTTGCATAGAGGGCTATTAGAGTGCCATTTATCATACCAAACAGAACAACGCCTACCATTTCCCAACTTATACACAACAAAGTTACGAATTCTATCCCTAAGACTTAGGATCTGATTCCAACTCCAAGAACCGTTGATATAATTGACATCATTCCAGATATTATGACCCTTAATCCTATAAGCATGCACCCATTTAACCCAAAGAGAGTCTTTCTTATTAATGACATTCCAAAGGTGTTTGGACATTAAAGCCATATTCATAACTCTAAGCGGTTTAATACCAAGGCCCCCTTGATTTTTTGGCTTGCAAACGTCTTTCCAAGCAACACAAGCAATACCACTCCCCTCATCCCCACCAGACCATAGAAACTTCTTAAAAATCTTATCAATTCTGTCACAGACATAAACTGGGAGAAAGAACATGGATGCCCAGTACACGTAAAGAGAAGACAAGACAGAAACAATCAATTGAAGCCTACCCGCAAAGGACAAGGTTTTGTTCCTCCAATCATGAATTCTACTCTTAACCTTATCAATCAAAATACTACAATCATCATTACAAATCCTTTTGCCCGTCAAAGGAATACCCAAGTATTTCATAGGAAGTTCGCCAATACTAAAGGGCATAGCAAGCAGAATCCTACGTTTAACATCATCGGGAACATTCACAAAAAAGGCAGCACTCTTAGCAAGGCTAGGGAATAAACCAGAACTCATAGTAAATTCATCTAAAGCTCGCCTAAGAATACAAGCAGATATTTCATCCCCATGGCAAAGCAATAATAAATCATCCGCAAAACATAAGTGAGTCAACTGAATTTTCCTACACCCCCAATGATACCTAAACCTGTTATCCCTCCTAATCTGTCTTTTAATCATCAAATTGAAAGCCTCCATGACAATAGTAAATAAGTAAGGCGACACAGGGTCACCCTGCCTAAGACCCCGTTTACTTTTAAAAAAACCATGCAACTCGCCATTAATACAAATAGAGAATGAAGCAGAAGTGAGATATACCATTATCCAATATTCCAATTTATCATAGAACTGTGGAAGCCGAAGTGAATAAGAATAGTCTTCAGAAAGTCCCAATTCATGGTGTCGTATGTCTTCTGAATGTCTACCTTGAACGCACATCTTCTCATCTTTCCATTCCAGCAATAGCCCTTCATGAATTCTTGCGCCAAAAGTATGTTGTCACTGATCTGCCTATCCGGAATGAATGCACTTTGGTTGCTATCAATCAAGCTACATAAGCCCTCTTTGAGTCTGTTAGTTAAAACTTTGCTAATACATTTATAAATAACATTGCCACACACAATTGGTCTATAATCGGACACTTTCAATGCGACTTGGATCTTCGGAACAAGAGAGATGAAATTAGCATTGAACTCGCCAAGAAGCTTTCCAGAATAGAAAAACTCTTTAACCGCAGCACAAACATCACCACTAACGATACTCCAAGCCTTTTTAAAGAACTTAGAAGTAAAACCATCCGGCCCCGCTGCTTTATCATCATCGATACTAAACATAGCTTCTTTAATCTCTATATCCGTTACTGCTCTAACCATGTTATCAGCTAAAATAGGATCAAGTTTTTTGGTAAAAAGGTCATCACAGTCATCAATATGAACAACTTCATCCTCAACTCCAAGAAACTTTTGAAAATGATCAACAAAACAACCCGGAACATCATCACCATAGAATTTATTACCCTGCTTATCACAGACTACCTGAATACTACTCTTATTAACTCTGCTCTTAAGGATTTTATGGAAAAAAGATGTGTTACGGTCCCCATCATTTAACCATTGAATCTTAGTTTTTTGTCTTAGCAACTTCTGCTCATCACTAACCGCATCCATATACGCTCTGCAAAATATACCCTCTTCTTCTCTTAAGCTACTATTAACGGGATCTTTATCTAGGCTCTGCTGCACTTTTTTGAGCTCAACTCTTAACACATTCACTTTGTTAAACACGTTACCATTCAACCTATTCATATTTCTCAAATACTTTTTCATGTTTTTTAACCTTTTAGCTAGAATAAACATATTGAACCCATTAACTTCAATACCCCAATTATCACGAACAGTAGGAATAAAAGAATCCTTATCAGCTAGGAAATTAGCAAAACGGAATGACCTAGGCTTAGACGGTTTAGTCAAAGGATAAACTAGCACAGTAGGGCAATGGTTCGAAGTCATGAAGGGAAGGAATTCAGCAAAACAATTAACATAAGAAGAGATAAAACTACCATTACCCAGAACTCTATCTAACTTCTTAAGAATGCCAGTGTCCGGATCATGACGCTTCTGAATCCAAGTATAAAACATACCTTTACTAGCAACGTCTTCAAGCTCCAAAGTCGTTAAACATTTTCTGAAATCATCCACATCTTTATCTTTGACAGCATTTAGATCAGAAGAGTCTTCAATGTTTCGAGCCACATTGAAATCACCTAAAATGGCCCACGGCTCACCTTTAACAAGTTTACTATGCTGCACAAGATTAGCCCATAACGCTTTTCTTTCCCCTTCAAAGTTTTTCGCGTAGACAAAGGTGACAAACTGTTTCCTAAAATCATGAGCAAAATTAACCTCAAAATGCATAGCTTGCTCACAATGAGAAATCAAATTAGCACCAACCACTCTAGAATCCCACCCTACCATAATTCTGCAAACACTTCTGCAATTAGCAATATTCGAAACCCAAGACCAATTTTCAAAAACATTTCCCCCAACAGAATTGACAAATTTCTTCCTAAGTCTAGTTTCAACAATCGCACACATACTAAGCTTTTCTTCTTTAATTAACGTCTTAACTTCATCCTGTCTAGTAATTTGGGACATTCTACGAATGTTCCAAGAACCAATTTTCACTAACATTTAGACAGAAAAAGAGTGTGATGCAACAACACCACCCATTTGCGCCATAGAGCTATCAATAACATTAGTAACCTCATTCTGAACCATGAATTGAGCAGAAGCAGTCCTTTCCTCCTCAACTTCATCCACAGACCCTGAGGCACCCAACTCATTACAATGACCATTAATACGGTCACTCTTGATATCATCACATCTACTCAAATAATAATCCATCATATCGTCAGTCCATGTACTTTTGCGTTCATTATCCAACGGCTCATTGGATAACAAAAACAACTCAACTTCAAATAGATTTTTCTCTTTTTTCAATTCCCCAATTTTAGACAATTCTGCTCTATAAGCTGCATCAAAGAACTTACTAAAAGAAACATCACTATTACCTCTATTAGTCACAACGGAATCCTTCAACATCTTCTCTGCATTTAACTTTGAATTCATATTAATGTTTCTGTTAAGTAGAACAATTTGGGAGGACAAGCTTTTCATTTCAGATTCAAGTTGTTGTTTCGCTGAGATATTCGCCCTAGTCCTATTATTCCACTTTACAGAGTAAAACCAAACCATATCAGAATTCCACCCTTTCAAAACCTTCTCCTCAATAGGGACATGAGTATTACAAGCAGTAGCCACTTGCTCTTTAACCTCTTTCCACGGGTCAACTACTTCATTCACACCCATATTACCTAGAAGATCAAAGCGATTGCTAGTAGCAACTGGTTTTTCCACACCCACACCTTTAGAATTAACATCATCACCACTTTTTCCACCCTTAACATTCGTATTACCGTTAAAAGCCGCCTTTTCATTCTTGTTACCCATATTCTGATTCATCGTATTCTTCTTAGGATCAATTTTTTGACTATTACTATTGCCCTCATTACCTCCAGTTCTCTCATTACTTTGTTCTTGCCACTTTTAACAGGCTCCCCACCATCATTCACAACCACACATTCATCCACCTTTCCAACATTTCCATTACTAACAGGATCAACGTTCTTCTTAGCATCACTAGTACCCATATTACCAACATTCTGATTACCCTTATAGTAAAAACCTCCCTTGTTATAATTACCACCCCTTCTAGCATTTTGATTCCCAAAATTAAATTGTCTAGTATTAGTCACACCACCTCTATTATTCCTACGATTACCAGCAACTTGCCACCCTTCCTCACCATCACCACTATTAACCGCTTCACTACTATTACTCTGCATAGCATCCGCAGCCTTAATGTCATCACCATTCTTATCAACTTTACTAGCTACGTTCACCTTTTTAGCACAATCACTCCAGTAGTGTCCAAATACCTTGCACTCTTTACAACGTGGTGGAACCCAAGTGTACTCAACCCGAATCCTAAGAACTTTACCCAATTTTTCATACCACAATTCAACATTATCAACTAAATCCTTACTAGAGTCAATTTCAACCAAGACCCTAGCAAAAGATGCCCTGCCAAACGGTTTCTCACAGATAGAAGTAGTCATACGATCCATAATAATGGGGACACCAAGACTGCTCACAATCCGACTTATACCCTCAACATTCCAAGCTTTTAATGGAATATCATAAATCTTAACCCATACCGGCACCTTACTGACCTCTGGCTTAGACATACAAAGACCCGGCTCCCACTTTTTCACAAACAACGGTTTGTTGTCAACCAACCATGGTCCATTTTCAATAACCATTTCCAACCCATCTTTAGACTTAAAGTTGAAAAAACACAAACCGTTAGGATTCATTACTACTTCTTCCAACTGAAATAAACGCCACATTCTTTTCAAATGGTATACTAAATTTGCATAATTCATTCGATAACCAACAAAGAAACCCACCACAGTGTTATCCCATCTTTTGCAACCTTCATCTAAAATCGGATCCATCCTAGCCACTTCCCTACCCTCACCAATAATAGACGGAGGAACAAAATGCAGCTTATTCTTACCATCAACTCCAAAACTTCTCGCAACAGCTTCCCTAAAAGACCTATTACTCTTTTCCACAGTCTTCTCCTTCATGACAGTATCTTTAGCAACACTACTCTCCCCCACTTCAAAATTACTAACCGCACTAGCACCCTTATCTAAATCACTGACATTCCCATTTAGTTTAAACACACTAGGAACCCTAACATCCCCAAAACTTACTTTAGTAGGACTTTTAGGCTTATCAGTTTTAGCTTTAGGATTCAACAAAGGATTATCCTCAAAGGGTACAGGCATTTCAGGCATACAAACATTACCACTAGACTCCTTAACCCCATTATTATCACTAACCGGCTTAACACTAGAAGATGCAACTCCACCATTGTTACTATTTTCAGACTTATTACCAGCAATATCAGACTTCACATTCCCATTAGACCCACTAACATTACTCCTATCCACATTACTACTAGAAACAGACCCAAAACTCAAACTAGCAGCAATTTCATCAACAATGTTCTTATGGCTAGCATTAAGACTAACATTACAAACATTACCATTGACAGAAAAATCCTTACCTGCTTCAGACCTATCACCAGCACTAACCTTAGTTACCATACCCACAACATTTTCACCCAAATCACTACTACCCTTACTAGTGTCAAAAGCCCCATCCCCATACTCCAAATCTTCCATATCCGTAGCAGAACCAATCTCTTTTTATGCCAATCTATTATCAACCTTATGATACGTACCCTTAGGAGTGGAATTAACCAAATCCGCATGCCTCAAAGTGGATTTGTAAAGTGGATTCTTGTACGAGTTGTTTTCTTAAGTTTAAGAGCAGAATCCGTCCTATGAGAGGACGGATTAGGGTTTGATTCAGTATTTGGATTAGACATGATGATTAAAGAAGAACAATCATGTTAAACCCAGAAAAGAGAAAAATGAGAGTGGAGACGTTACACAGTGAAAAGAGGGAAAAATAACGGAAAAATGAATTTAGTGAGCTAGGGTGGATGTTATGAGGTGAAATCAATGATAAAAAACAAGGATCTACAGTAGCAAATGAAGAAAATAAGATTGAATTAGAATAAGATTCAAATACACCGTATGAATCAACAGTGAAGAGATGAGAAATACGGTATAAACCCTAGATCTATCATTTCGCCACAATCGCCCACAGTTGAGGTGTATTATTATTATTATTATTATTATTATTATTATTATTATTATTATTATTATTATTATTATTATTATTATTATTATTATTATTATTATTATTATTATTATTATTGTTATTATTATTGTTATTATCATTATTGTTATTGTTATTATCATTATCGTTATTATTATCATTATCGTTATTATTATTATCGTTATTATTATTATTATTATTATTATTATTATTATTATTATTATTATTATTATTATTATTATTATTATTATTATTATTAATTTAAATCATTTTTTATTAATTGAAGTCATTTTAAAATCATAGAAATCGTTTATATTAAATTTAAATTATTTATAAATCATTTTTAATTTATTAACATGAATAGAAAATAATTTAAAATGTTTAATTATATTACTCATATCTGTTAATTTTAAAATTTAATGTAAAGTGTTAATCTAAACCATAATCAATTAATAAATTTTCACATTACATCCTCTCCAAAATCAACAAAAGTCATTCTATTTGATTTATATTAATTATAATTTTTTATATCATTTTGAAATTATTTATAAATAGTTCAAATCATTTTTAAAATTAAAATAATTTTTATTTTATTTAAATTCTCTGTAGGAAAAAACTTAATTTATTTTATTCATTTCAGAATCAATTAGTTTAGGTTATTTTTAATTAATTTAAATTATTTTTATTTTTTTAAATCATTTTTAATTTATTTAAATCATTTATAAATCATAGGAATAATTTTTATTTTCTTTAAATTATTTATAAATAATTTATATTAAAATCAAACTATTTTGAATTCATTTAAATCATTTCTAGTTAACTATTATTATACTAAATATTATTATTATTATTATTATTATTATTATTATTATCATTATTGTTATTATTATTATCATTATCGTTACTATTATCATTATCGTTATTATTATTATTATTATTATTATTATTATTATTATTATTATTATTATTATTATTATTATTATTATTATTAATTTAAATCATTTTTTATTAATTGAAGTCATTTTAAAATCATAGAAATCGTTTATATTTAATTTAAATTATTTATAAATCATTTTTAATTTATTAACATGAATAGAAAATATAAAGCATAATCAATTAATAAATTTTCACATTACCTCCTCTCCAAAATCAACAAAAGTCATTCTATTTGATTTATATTAATTATAATTTTTTATAACATTTTGAAATTATTTATAGTTAGTTCAAATCATTTTTAAAATTAAAATAATTTTTATTTTATTTAAATTCTCTTTAGGAAAAAAATTAATTTATTTTATTCATTTCAGAATAAATTAGTTTAGGTTATTTTTAATTAATTTAAATTGTTTTTATTTTTTTAAATCACTTTTAATTTATTTAAATCATTTATAAATCATAGGAATAATTTTTATTTTCTTTAAAATATTTTTAAATAATTTATATTAAAATCAAACTATTTTGAATTAATTTAAAATCATTTCTAGTTAACTATTATTATACTAATTATTATTATTATTATTATTATTATTATTATTATTATTATTATTATTATTATTATTATTATTATTATTATTATTATTATTATTATTATTATTATTATTATTATTATTATTATTAGTTTAAATCATTTTTTATTAATTCACTTAAAAATCATCGTTTAAATTTAATTTAAATTGTTTATAAATTATTTTAAATATATTCAAATGATTTTTAAATTTTTTAAAATGTTTAATTATCTTAATCATATGCGCAACATCGTCATTTTAAATCATTATTAGTATTGTAACATCATTTTATTAGAAAATCATTATGATTATTATTATTATTATTATTATTATTATTATTATTATTATTATTATTATTATTATTATTAT
>LBNU01000651.1:32708-45498 GCA_014162995.1 Artemisia annua | reverse complement strand
TCTATGTAAGAAGCTACATAAGGTGCAATACCGAGTAGGGTAAAGAACGAAGAACTCTGTAGAGATGAAGGTGTTTAGGAGAAATAGGTATCTATAATCATATAATTTATACTCGTGAATGGAGAATAGATTTGTACAATCATGGAACTCACTATCTAGGAGATCATCATCTAAATAAAGTGGAAACGTACTCATGTAGTGGGGAACGGTTCTGCAATACTTTTTAATCAAAAAATAAATTATAGACAAACTAGCCACCCTTTTTGGTGTGCAATATAAGTAATGAATACGAAACGTTAACAATATATTCTTCTGTGAATAGCAAGTAATGATCCATCTGAGTGCGGGAGTAACATTAAAATTATCTTTCAGCCTTTCTGATATACCCTCGGCCAAATGGGCACATGTTTCAGCGATGATTCGACAGAAGACGGTTAAGACATTTAACACAAACCACCTCAAGCATGAATTGTCTTCCAGATCGCGTGCAGAGATCAAAATCATATTAGTATGAGCTTGTCAAAATCTCTCTAGAACAGGAATGAGATCTTAAAATACCCAACCATCGATCATTTGGGAGAATTAGTGGAGAGATGATTCGTTCTGCACGAATATGCACTTGAAGAGATAAAGTATAGAAGAGGCAAATCAAAACATAAAGCTATGTCCAAAACCAAATCCTCAACAAGCTACAGGGAGGGAACTGTGTTTGGAGAGCAATATAACACGAAACCGAACAACACATCACGCGTCACAATCAGCGAGGGAGAAAAAATTAGAACCCGTACTCTACGCATTATAGTTGGAAAGTATGCGTTTTGAAGACCCAACAGACCACAAACCATACGTTTAAGAGTAACTCACCCTTTGAAAAAGCTAATCCGATGAACTGAGATTGCTAGTGGTAGTGTGAGCTCCCCACTGAAATGCCGATCGCGAGTGTTAATCAATGAGCCCTAGTACCTGCATTTTCACTATCACGACCCGCAACTAAGACCCACAAGGGGCAATGGGAATTTCACACAGGCAAAGAAAACACAGATACGAAGACAATTAGCTACACAAACGCACAATAAAGCTAACTAAAATGCTCAACCTTCCCCAAGCGCCGAAGCACTGGTCTTGTTAAGGAGGAATAGTGTGTACCACAGACAAACGAAGCATTTAAGATATCACAAACCACGCCAACAATCCTGTGAAAAAGCGATGAAATACCACCCACAGGACGAAACTAAAGAAAATGTTACATGCACCCATTGAACCAGCCAAAAAACAGCAGCAACGAAACCTTAATTTAACTGAAACCTTTTAACGAAACCGAAATCAAGCTTGAAAAGCACCAGTAACAAAAATTCAGCAACAATGAATAAAGTGAACCTTATTACCTGAAGCAAACCAATGAAGCGACACAAAAGAAAACCCTAGAGAGAAAAAAAAACCTAATCTGATAGTATATAGAAAATCCCGAGGGGAGATGATCACCACCTTGAATGAATAAATCACCTACTGTTTTGGAGAATAACTATGCAGTAATAACAACCAATCGGGTTTCAACCAAACCCTAAAGGAGAAAAACTGTACAGATAAGGAGAACGGACCTGGGACTTCGAAAACCAACCGAATCAGTTATGAGCGTGTCTGATAGTGAGAAGCAGATGAAAGCGTTAAAAGGATGGACTGATAAACGCCATGATCGCCCACACACAGAGAGCGTTTTCAAATTATTATTATTAGTATTATTAATTATATTAATCTATTATTATTATTATTATTATTATTATTATTATTATTATCATTATTATTATTATTATTTTATTTATTATATAAAAAATTTATTATTATTATTAATTATTAATGTATTATTATTATTATTGTTGTTGTAGTTGTTGTTGTTGTTGTTAACTTGAGTTACCACACCTTGGGCTGTAATAGTAACAAATTATTTCTTCTCCTGCATGTGTTTTTTCTAACTGTAAGTTTATTGAATTTGGAAGTACATAAAATTTTCTAAAAATTTTCATTTATGGTTATAGGAGATTCTATATATATCTTGCCCTTTTATTATCACTCCATTTGTCCCAAATTTATTGTCCCCAATTGACTTTTATGGTCTTTCTTTCTCAACTTTGACTATAAATATTTTTGCTTTTGTTATACAATTTTTGATAAAAATTATACCAAATAAAAATACATTTAAAAATTAATCCGTTCAGATATTTTGTATCAAGTATTATGTAATATAAATAAAAATACTTAAGGTCAAAGTTGAAAAGTAAAGACCGAAAAAGTCAAAAGGGGACAATAATTTTGGGACGGAGGGAGTAATATTAACCGCCATACGATTATGTACTTGCACTTTACTTTTCCAGATGGGTAACAACGAATGTTTGACTTTATTGAAGAGGCAAAGAGCATTCATCCCATGATACTAATTTTATGTCATTTCCCATGTACATAGAAATGAAAGCCGTCGTTATTAGTTTGGTTTTGTGATACATGGATTTTCGGAAGCTATTAGAGATTACCAACGAAAGAGGCAAAGAGCATTCATATATGTAGCTCAAACTTTGTAGTTCTTTTGAGGTTGTTAATTATTCTGTTCAATTGAACCACAGTGTTTTCATTGCATTTTGTATGTTTTTATGTGTTCTAATGTAAAATTACAAATAATTAAATAAATAAATAAATAAAAACAAGTCGTAAGGACATTTTGGTCTTTTTCAACAGTTATCGTCCAACCACAAATTTTCTTCCTCATATGTCTTCTCTCGCCACAAACTAACATCTCTCTTCTTCAAACTCTCAACCACCACTGCCATCACCCCAACCTACACTACCACCATTGTTGCCTCTGGTCAGCCAAACACACACACAAAAGTTATCGTCTTGATCATCATCTTTTAATTATCTTTTCTAATAGATACTCACTTGAAAACCATCTTTAACCCCACTTAAACAAATTCCACTCAAATAGAACACAGTATGTTTAGTTTTTAATGCTAGTCATTTGTTCTGATTAAGTTAACCAAAATTTGAACGGATTGATGGAACACAATTGGTTTGGATCTTATTAGTATTATTATTATTCATATATTGTTTTCATCATCATCATCATCGTCATCTTCCATTTAACCCACGACAACCATATATGTATAAAAATTAAAATAGCTTTAAGCATAGGCAGTGGTGGAACTTGAATATTTAATTATTTATTTTTGGGTAGAGGGGAGGGGGGTTGCGAATCGAAGATTTGTTTGTATTATCAATTAAATAACCCCAAAACCTATACTATTTACATGTACTAATTGCCGCAACTTTTGGGTCCCTGCCCCGTAAGAGTTCCGCCCATGAGCATAGCTACATGATTTTGTTGAAAAGGTGTAGTTAATTGATATATAAAAGATGTGAACATGGTTTATGACAATCTTAAGATCGTGATTTAGGTTTTATGATCTTCTGATTTTATATTTTTGCTAAGCGAAAATGAGTCGATTCTTCAATTCAAAGGATCTTAAAAGACACAATATCTTAAGTAGGATCCTGATTTTAACGTAAAATCGTAAGATCTCGATCCGATCCAATAATACTTCCGTTGAATGAACAATCTTTTTCGTACCGAACGGTAGTTATAAGTTAATAACAGGTTATTTTGGTAAATAGTAATACCAAGTAAATTTCTTACGTACATAGAGAGAGTTAGTTGCTCTGAGTGTTGACCTGGAAAATGTATTTGTTTTGGAACTTATTTTTTATCAGTATATATAACTTCTGTTAATCTAATGATTTGAAATGTCCGAACCTCAGGTTTCTCACTGCTCAAAATCGCACCTGCACTGACCGTGTTCAAGTGTAACCCTACTTGAGCATTTAGTAAAATTCTCTCACAAGAATATGTAAATCTGATCATCCTTGAAACACAGAAGGTCATGATTCTATATGGTTAACACAATTAAATGGTTTTTATTTCGAAGTAGGACCATTAATTATTTCAAATTAACAGCAAATCTACATCCCTTTTAAACATGTAAAACTTCTGGCATAATGGTGTTTATCAAGTGATACGACCCGGTTAGGGGTTGTATCGGGATAAGGCACTACTTTTAGCGTGTGCGAGCTCCTTAAGAAAATAGAGAGAAGAACTAGAGATTTGTTTATTAAACTTTGATTGATTCATTCATAACATTATGACACCTTAAATACTAGTTTATGAGATAACTCACACAAACATAAGACTTATCCTAACATGACTCACGACATATCCTAAACAATGACTCCAACACTTATCCTAATAAAACGTAATAAATAAACTACGATAGTTATCCAACACGCCATGCCGGGATAGCCGTCCCCCATCAACCACGGGCGTATCATCAAGTCTTATTTTGATTAATGATGAGCATTAACATGTGCCATGAAGCCTTGATTTAAATGGAAATCTACTTGCAAAATTCCATAACCCACATATTGAGAACACAAGAAGCCTTGCGGAAACCTTTGAAACCTGCCCCCTTTGCTAAGGCTTCAAATTCTTTCTGAGTCCTCTCTTTGCCTCCTGGGTTGTAAGCCATCATAATAATATCAATATGTAGCACATTTTGGGTCGCTCTAGTGGAGTCGAGAGCCTCAGGGAAAATGGCTTCTACCACAACCACTTTCCCATTTTCCGGAAGTGCTTTATAACAATTTTTTAAAATTTTTAACGAGTGTGATCACTCCAATCATGAAGAATCAACTGTTGAATGAAACGCCAAAATATCGATTGGAATCAAAATAAAATTATAAATGGGTTTCAAATTCTATATAAGCATAGAAATATATACACCTTCAGAAAAATGGCGTCTCCTTTTGGTATACTTTCAAACATATCTCCTCCAACATTCTCAATACCTGATGAAACCATTTTAATTAGTTTTTGTTTCTGGCTTAAATCTGAATTACTATAGTCAAGTCATCTTATATATGCATACCAGGGTAAGTCTTGGCCTCTTTAATAACATGGGGCAAGTCAAAATTGATACCCTTGAGTGAAGCTTGTTTAGAGATGATCATTTTGAGGCTAGCACCAGTGCCACCACCAACATCAACTAGGGTGGTGAGACCATTAAAACCATCATACGAATCTAGAATCTGTTTCATTGCCAGGGTGGAAAAACCAAACATTCCATTGTTGAAAATGTTGTTGAATCTCTTATCTTTTCCATTGTATTCAAAAGCCGACATACCAAAAGCCTTGTTGAATGGAATTCCACCATCAAAAACCGCATCTTTAAGATAGTACCTGACAGCATGATGATTAATATTTAGTTACTTAACCTTCATTCCACAATATCTATGGGCGTTTGGTTTTGAAACTTGCTATATGGTATCCAATAATCAGTAGTGGTAAAACATGTAGAAAACATTGTATTATGTATGCTTGTGCTACTTGAAGATGTTAATTAGATAGAGGTGATATTCAGTAGTTTAAATTTATTACAATACATATATAGTCATTATATTTAAGAAGTTGCTGAAAATGAAACGATCTTATACCAGCTCTCCATATAAATCTTATCATGGTTCATGAGCAAGAGGGGTGCAAATGAAACACCATCTTCATTCTTGATCAAGAACTTGCACACCGGGGCTCAACCATAAAATCGCTCATGACCACCATCATGGCTCTTCTTGAGGGTACAAGTGAGCACAGAGTGGCTGGTAAGAAGACTGCACATTCTGTCCAGCATCAGTGGTGCTTCAGGGTTTTTAACTGTTGCACCAACCTGAGCCGCCAGTTCAGAAGCCGAGCATGAACCATCAGGACCCTTTTTTGTGATCATCTCAAGCAAATCAAGCTCAATTGCGGCTTTCAAGACCATTGGAAGGGCACATGCAATTGCTAACTGCAATGCAAACAATTTAGATTCATATTGGTTTGCTTTGACGACTGAAGGTATTTGTGTTGAACCCATGTCTTGAATTTGTGTTGGCACATTTGAAAGTATGACTGAATGATTGGATTTATACACATCTGATGCGCTCAAATATATTACGGAGTAATTATTAATATTAATTGTTATTGTGTGTATATACATTAGAAGTATGGTTCTCAAGTTAACGTTAGATGTAAGGTTAGTTTAGTAACTGTTTGATAGGCTATTAATGCAAAACCATTCAGTGTCTTACAATTTAACATGTAGCCTTACTTTATAAGAGATGAGATCAATATAGAACTCATATTTGTCATAGAACCAATCAACCAATCATAGCCACCCATTTTTATTTTTCACATTCTTTTTTAAAACAACATATCTTGCAAACGGTAAATGTTCAAGCTACAAAAAAAATACCATCGCAACGAGAATTAAATCATCTTTCTATTGATATGCATTGTTATATACTTTCGACGAACTTTTTTTTTGCGATGATTTTTTTTTAAATTTCCGCCCAGAAAAATCATATATGATTCGTAAAAATCACATATGATTTGATTTTTACGAATCACATACGATTTTTACGAATCACATACGATTCTTACGAATCATATATGATTTGTAAAAATCATATATGATTCGTAAAAAGTCATATATGATTCGTAAGAATCATATATGATTTGATTTTAACGAATCATATATGATTTTTACAAATCATATATGATTTTTCTGGGCGGAAATTTTGAAAAAAAAAAGTTTTTCGTAAAAAAGTTCGTCGAAAGTATGTAACAATGCATGTCTATAGAAAGATAATTTAATTCTCGTCGCGATGATATTTTTTTTTTCGCATAACAATTTACGGTTTGCGAGATATTTAATTTTTAAAAAAGGGTGAACGTTTATTTTTTAATTTTTGATTAAAAAAAAATGAGTGGCTGAGAATGATTCATTTGTTTTATGGCAAATATGAGTTCTATATTAAACTTTTGCCTACTTTACAATTAATTCTTTATAAACCTCCCTAAATTTATTCTTTATATATACACCTATCTATACAGATATTCATGGTGCCCTTTCTAGACTATTGATATTAAAATTAGAGTGATTTGTTAACAACAACCTTATGGGTGTTGTTTAAGCATTCCATGTTTAGATAATTTGTACTTAATGATCTCCAAACATTCAATATTTAACATTACATGCCATATTTAAAATGATTAGAAATGTATAATTATAGAATATATGAATTCTTTAAATGTGTTTTATATATATGGAATGCTTAAACAACACCCATAGGCATCGGTGGTACCATATTTTTTTTAAGAGGGGGCAAAAGTTGAGAGTAAATGACAAGTCGGGTCATGTCACTAACTCGACCTTTGTTCATATAATGACAGCAGTTTCACTTTGAATGAAAGTGAATTTCTTTTGCTGGAACCTAAACTAGTTGTTATAATATGGACAGTATTTAGGACGCACTTACTTTATATTAATACGAATAGAGAAAGCGAAAACAGAAATTTAAATTACAAAATATAAAATAGTACAAGAATCGAACATTAGATAATTAGATCAATGCTTCTAAAGTAAAGAATGTCCTTAACACTAAGATGTAGTTGGTTAATATTTTACCATTATATTCTCTTATCGGGGCAGAATAAAATTGTGCATCATGATCATCCAAAGAAAATAGACATTGATAAAAGTCTTAACATCTACTAGGAATTTTGTCACACTGCCCCCACTGTAGTACCGCCCCTGCCCATAGGGTTGTTGTTAGCAAATTCCTTAAAATTAAGGGAATAGATATGTACACATAGATTTTTACTTCATTCACGTAACATCAATATGTATTGCCAATAATATCCTTATACTACTTGATCTGTTACCCGGGGTACACATAATTGGCCAGATTCCCTGCCCAAGCCTCTTCCCTTCCTCCAACATAAACCATCACACTTTGTCACTAACAGTGGTTGACAATGAAAATGACCGAGGGAAATTCCTTTGTTATTCATCATTTTAAAAACTGTTTTCTCGGGATTTTTGTTTCATTGGCATTTAGACTATGGAAAAACAAATGGGAAATCTACCGATCTTGGTTGAACAGATTACTGTCTTTGACGGCAAACCGTTGTTTCATAACTCAAATTTTCATAATTTCCTTTTTTGTAATGTAATAATCCACTTATAAAATTGAAAAGATAAATCATTTTGAAGACGAGAATATGAATATGTTATAATGATCGAGATTCTTTCTGATATCCAATTTGGTTCATTATTTCTTTTACTTTATTCTATTTATTGTTATACTACATCAAAGCTCCTCCAGCTAGTTGATTTTTGTTTAACTTAAGACATGGTGGAATGCTTATTTCTTTATTTCTGTATCCAATATGATTTAAGGCAACGGCCGTGGCCGGAAGTTCGCTAGTAGCGGATGTGGAAGGTCGAAAAGATACAGTAAGGGTCGGTGCCAGTGGTTTACAACTTGTCATGGTAATTTAATTTCATATAATTTCTAGACGACGATACATCAACTCCTGTAGTACATCCGTACATAATGGTTAAATGCTTTCATAGTTTTGATGTATTGACGGAGACGAAGGGTTCAGGGAAAGAAGATTGTGTACTAACATGGGGAGGCTATTAAAAAAGCAAAGGGGCAATATTGTCCACACGCTTTTACTCTATTTGTATGAATCAAAATCTATTGTGTACACATCATTATGTATGTTGAGGTTATCCAAGTTTTCAACTTTTAACAAATAGGTCACTCATTTATTGAAAGAACTTATAGGCCGTCCAACTATATGTTTATTTCCGTTTACACAAATTCCGGCCAATATTATGCACGAAAACTATAATGTATAAATAAGGAACCAACCTCTAACTTATACAAGTAATACGAATGAAGAATTTGATGTGAAATACCAATTATACCCTTAATTTATGTGTGAATTTATATTATTAAAGTACTTTAGATGGATAAATTTGAAATTTCGCGAATTGCTTTTTATTCGTATTAGTTTAATATGTTAATGTTAGGTTCATTCTTGCCATTTGATGATTGTCCTGATTAAATTTGACCGGAATTGGTGTAAAAGAAGATACATGCATAGTTTGGTAGCCTATAAGTTACTTTCAAAAAATAGGTGGCATATATGAGAAAAACATAAAAGTTGGCTGGCCTCCCGATATATTATCTCTTTCATGAAAGTAGACATTTTTACCTACGTTTAGGGCTTTGAATGAGCAAAATTGGCTAAGAAATGAGTGAGTTATAGACTTCCTAGACCATAGTACAACTCCCTAGAACTTAGGTACAAGTCCCTTAAGCACAAAACCCTAAATAGGTCGTAAAGTCCCGGAATTAGTTCTAAACTATCCCAAATCTCTAGTATAAGCTACCACCACTTAGTATAAGCCTCTTAGGACTTAACCTTAGTCACTAAACACTCATAGGACCTTAATCTAGGCACTAAACCCTAAACTAAACCCTAATCTCTCACTAAGCAAGATTAGGTTGTAACACCCCCATTTTCATGTATCGCAACGGATTTAGATATGGGGTATTACTTCATGGAATCACAGTCAAAATAATAGAAAACGACTAAAAAAGAGACATTTTTATAAATGAGTTATCATTCATTAAATTATCAGAGTTTTCATTAAGAAGAGGTCCCGTAAATCTAAGTGTGAAATAGTATTTGAATTAGAAAAGGGTTGAAAGTCCTCGAAGTTCAGTGCCGCTTCATGCCATAGATCCGTAACAGCCATATAGCAGATATAGGTATTGTAGTGGAAATGATATTGGTGAGATTCTATAGGTGGTTACAGTCTTAATTAGGGTTGGGTTAGGGTTTATTGTGGTATTGTGATAGATCGATATAGTATGTTAGAATGATAGATTACTTATTGTGGTAGTGTTGTAATCTTAGGCTTGACATACTAGGAGTTTATATGATGTGGTTGTAGAGATATTTGGCTTGAGTGGATACGTGAGCAGGTCTAGAGAGTCATGAATGTAATTAAAAGCATATAAAAGCAAAAATTTGTCTGTGAAAATACCTGATATAGGTATTGTAGTGGAAATGATATTGGTGAGATTCTATAGGTGGTTACAGTTATCTCTAAAACCCTAATTGCTTATCTAAACTAGTTTGAAAGTGTTCAAGGCTTTTGTATAAGTTACCTTAGCAACAATAGGATATCTTAGCACCCCTAGACCCTTAGGTACAAGTCTCTTAAGCACAAAACCCTAACTAGGTCATAAAGTCCCGG
This sequence comes from Artemisia annua, assembly GCA_014162995.1. NCBI lineage: Eukaryota > Viridiplantae > Streptophyta > Magnoliopsida > Asterales > Asteraceae > Artemisia > Artemisia annua. Next base: position 35,302 of record LBNU01000651.1, on the reverse strand, counting down.
AACTAGGTCTAAACTATCCCAAATCTTTAGTATAAGCTACGACCACTTAGTATAAGCCTCCTAAGCCTTAATCCTAGTCACTAAACATTCATAGGACCCTAATCTAGGCACTAAATCCTAAGCTAAACCCTAATCACACCTTAAGCAAGATTAGGTCTAAACTAAACCTAACTTAACCCTAATCCTAAAACTAAGTACCATAAGCACCTCAAACACCTCAAGCACCTAGCCTAGCTGCTTTCCTACATACTTGTCACCTCTAAGTACCCTAGCATGCACCTTACAAGTAGGTAATGCACCTACTTGTCACCACCCTTAAATCGAGCACCCTAGGTGTCACCACCACCGCCACAAGCCCCCTAGCTACTCCATAGCTCTCCTTAGTCACCTAGTAGCAGTCATGAGTCACCTCCCNCTTTCAAACCATCCCATTCTCTCTTCTTTACCTCACATATTCTGGTCCTAGTAGTAGTACAAGAGTCCTAGAAGCCTTAGAAGTCGAGTAGTATAGCCTAGAAGCCTTTTCGAATTCCATTTCTAGCCAAGAAATCCTAAAACTAACGTTAACCCTAATACGACCCATGACCCATGATACGTGAGTAAGCAATCTAATCTCCGAGTCACTTTTAAATCAATCAGATTTCCCTAAGCCCAGGTGAATTTTCATAGCCTCACTTTTAAATGCTTTACAACCCTGTGAGAGGGATACATGCTTTAAACCGAATACAAGTCTTTTACTTTGGTTGTTGCACGAGTAACACTATCTGCCACCAAATAACTAAATTCATGAACCATAATCACTTGCGAGTGAACGCGAATATAGTTGATAGATCTATTGGAGTTTGACAACTCCTGTTGGTTTGCCCCATCTAGGGTACCAATAAGTATTATATTTGAAAACTTTCTAAATGATTAACTTTGGCAAGTTATCCTTTCTGTCCCATCATGGTCTGGTCTGCAGTGCCCCATGATCTGGACCTGTTAACGTGCGGTTCATGAGCTTAGTGCAATAACTCTCTCTCTCTCCAAAACTTTTCCACACACAGGGTTTAAGCTGAACCCTGTGGAACTTGTATTCACTCTGTATCTACTTAAACCTATGACTCTCACTCAACACCTAGTGTTGACTTTTAAGCATGTATCCTAGGTATATGGCTGTTACAGATCTATGGCATGAAGTGGCACTGAACTTGGAGGACTTTCAACCCTGTTATCATTCAAATACTATTTCACACTTAGATTTCCAGGACCTCTTCATAATGAAAACTCTGATAATTTAATGAATGATAACTCATTTAATAAAAACGTCTCTTTTGAAGTCGTTTTCAATTATTGTGACTGTGATTCTATGAAGTAATAGCCCAGATCTAAATCCGCTGCGATCCGTGAAAATGGGGGTGTTTCATAGGTTTAAACTAAACCTAAACTAATACTAATCCTAAAACTAAGCTACTTAAGCACCTCTAGCACCTCAACCTAGCTACCTAGCAGCTTACCCACCTACTTGTCACCCCTAAGCACCCTAACACACACCACCATATCACCTTACAAGTAAGTGCATCACCTACTTGTCACTACCCTCCATCCGCGGCCTCACCACCACCACAAGCCCCCTACCTATGACCATAGCTAACCTTAGTCATCCCCTAGCTCACCTTAGTCACCTCCCCCCTCTCATACCACCACAACACCCTTTACTTGCTCCCTACTCCATTCGAACCCTATAAATAGCCGCGACCCCCTTCCCATTTCAAATAACACCTTTACTTCTTTTCACCTCCAATATTCTGAACCTAGTAGTAGTACTTGAGCCCTAGTAGCCTTAGAAGTCGAGTAGCTAAGTCCTAAACCCTTGTCGAGTTCCATTTATAGTTGAGAAACCCTAAAACTCATGTTAGGACCTCCCATGACCAAGTAAGCCTAATCTTTGATCCTATTAGCCTTAGTACTGACCTAAGATAGTTATGATATTCCTTAGAACCCCTAGGAACCTAAGCTAGAGCCTTGATCATTTTCTTTTACAACTTTTCATTTTGAAACGCTAATTTAGGTTGAATTGTTGTTTATGTGCTAAAATGCCTTATCTTGTGCTATATGTTGGATTAGGTAACTTAGTTAAGCCTATATTAGTTAAACATAAGCTAGGAAACTCTTTTGTTTCATAAAAATATAGTTTACATAGTTTTAGGACTAGTTTTGCAAATATTTTCGTGCATAAGGGTATATATGGTAAATTTTTGAAAATATAAAGTCTAGAGACTATTTTTGACATTTCTTAGAAGTAATAATTATAAGATCCCTTTTTGTAAAATTCTAAAACCTTAGGATAAAAAGTAAAATAAGTTATAAACTTATAGGACTAGTTTTGCAAATATTATTAAGTTAATGGTATAAAAGGTAAATATTGAAAGTTATATAGTTTAAGGACCATTTCTATCATTTCTTTGAAATATATAAGTATAGGGACTAATTATGTGAAATCTAGAAAGTTAAATGCTTTATATATATATATATATATATATATATATATATATATATATATATATATATATATATATATATATATATATATATATATATATATATATATATAT
>LBNU01000651.1:9953-32518 GCA_014162995.1 Artemisia annua | reverse complement strand
TATATATATATATATATATGTATGTATATATATATATATATATATATATATATGTATATATGTATATATATATATATATATATATATATATATATATATATATATATATTTGAAAGTTTAGGGTAGATATTGTAAATATGTAAACTTGAAGGGTATAAACGGACTATTTTCGTATAATTATCAAAAACCCATTTTTATTTAAGAACATAACACAATACTAGGGAGCTTCATGTGAGGGGTTTCATTTGGGTATTCGTTTTGACGAGTTTGCTGGGTTTACGATTTAAAGTGCCTTAGCTCCTTAAACGTTTACTACATGACCTCTGGATTATGAAGGCCTGAACGGTGTTATGTTATATCTAATATCTAATAACAACATGACACAATACTAGGGAGCTTCATGTGAGGAGTATGTACTTCTGAATTATGATGGCCCGAACAGTGTTATGTTATATCTAAATCTAGAAACCCTAAGAGTGATTATTGGAGAAAACCTAAACCAGGACTTGACATACACACACCTACACTACCCCCAGGATACGTGAGTAAGTTGTCTAAACCCCTATCCTACTTACCTTAGACCCAGGTGAGTTTTCATAGCCTCACTTTTAAATGCTTTACAACCTTGTGAGGGGGATACATGCTTTAAACCGAATAGAAGTCTTTTTCTTTTGGTTATTGCACGAGTGTTACTATCTGCCACCATTACATAACTAAATTCATGAACCATAATCACTTGCGAGTGAACGCGAATATAATTGATAGATCTGTTGGAGTTTGACAACTCCCGTTGGTTTGCATGTGTCATGGGTACCAATAGGTTTTATATTTGAAAACTCTCTAAAGGATTAACTTTGGCAAGTTATCCTTTCTGTCCCGTCATGGTTTGGTCTGCAGTGCCCCATGATCTGGACCTGTTAACGTGCGGTTCATGAGCTTAGTGCAATAACTTTCTCTCTCTAAAACTTTTCCACACATAGGGTTTAAGCTGAACCCTTTGGAACTTGTATTCACTCTATATCTAGTTAAACCTATGACTCTCACTCAACACCTAGTGTTGACTTTTAAGCATGTATCCTAGGTATATGGCTGTTACGGATCTATGGCATGAAGTGGCACTGAACTTGGAGGACTTTCAACCCTGTTATCATTCAAATAGTATTTTAAACTTAGATTTACAGGACCTCTTCTTAATGAAAACTCTGATAATTTAATGAATGATAACTCATTTAATAAAAACGTCTCTTTTGAAGTCGTTTTCTATTATTGTGACTGTGATTTCATGAAGTAATACCCCAGATCTAAATCCGCTGCAATCCGTGAAAATAGGGGTGTTACATAGATCTAAACTAAACCTAAACTAATAGTAATCCTAAAACTAAGCTACTTAAGCACCTCTAGCACCTCAACCTAGCTACCTAGCAGCTTACCCACCTACTTGTCACCCCTAAGCACCCTAACACACACCACCATAGCACCTTACAAGTAGGTGCATCACCTACTTGTCACTACCCCCCATCCACGGTCTCACCACCACCACAAGCCCTCTACCTATGACCATAGCTCACCTTAGTCATCCCCTGGCTCACCTTAGTCACCTCCTCCCCCCCCCCTCATGCCACCACAACACCCTTTACTTGCTCCCTACTTCATTCGTACACTATAAATAGCCGCGACCCTCTTCCCATTTCAAATCACACCTTCACTTCTTTTCACCTCCAATATTCTAAACCTAGTAGTAGTACTTGAGCCCTAGTAGCCTTAGAAGTCGAGTAGCTAAGCCCTAAACCCTTGTCGAGTTCCATTTCTAGTTGAGAAACCCTAAAACTCACGTTAGGACCTCCCACGACCAAGTAAGCCTAAACTTTGATCCTATTAGCCTTAGTACTGACCTAGGATAGTTATGATATGCCATAGAACCCCTAGGAACCTAAGCTAGAGCCTTGATCGTTTTCTTTTACAACTTTTCATTTTGAAACCCTAATTTAGGTCGAATTGTTGTTTATGTGCTAAAATGCCTTATCTTGTGCTATATGTTGGATTAGGTAACATAGTTAAGCATATATTAGTTAAACATAAGCTATGAAACTCTTTTGTTTCATAAAAATATAGTTTTCATAGTTTTAGGACTAGTTTTGCAAATGTTTTCATGCATAAGGGTATATATGGTAAATTTTTGAAAATATGAAGTCTAGGGACTATTTTTGACATTTCTTAGAAGTAATAAGTATAAGAACCCTTTTTGCAAAATTCTAAAACCTTAGGATAAAAAGTAAAATAAGTTATAAACTTATAGGACTAGTTTTTCAAATATTATTAAGTTAAGGGCATAAAAGGTAAGTATAGGGACTAATTATGTGAAATCTAGAAAGTTAAATGCTTAATATATATATATTTGAAAGTTTAGGGTAGATATTGTAAATATGTAAACTTGACGGGTATAAACGGACAATTTTCATGTAATTATCAAAAACCTATTTTTATTTAACAACATAACACAATACTAGGGAGCTTCATGTGAGGGGTTTCATTTGGGTATTCGTTTTGACGAGTTTGCTGGGTTTACGATATAAAGTGCCCTGGCTCCTCAAACGTTTACTACATGACCTCTGGATTATGATGGCCTGAACGGTGTTATGTTATATCTAATATCTAATAACAACATGACAAAATACTAGGGAGCTTCATGTGAGGAGTATGTACTTCTGAATTATGATGGCCCGAACGGTGTTATGTTTTATCTAAATCTAGAAACCCTAAGAGTGATTATTTGAGAAAACCTAAACTAGGACTTGACATACACACACCTACACTACCCCCAGGATACGTGAGTAAGCTGTCTAAACCCCTATCCTACTTACCTTAGACCCAGGTGAGTTTTCATAGCCTCACTTTTAAATGCTTTACAACCTTGTGAGGGGATACATGCTTTAAACCGAATACAAGTCTTTTTCTTTTGTTATTGCACGAGTGTTACTATCTGCCACCATTACATAACTAAATTCATGAACCATAATCACTTGCGAGTGAACGCTAATATAATTGATAGATCTATTGGAGTTTGACAACTCCTGTTGGTTTGCCTGTGTCTTGGGTACCAATAGGTATTATATTTGAAAACTCTCTAAAGGATTAACTTTGGCAAGTTATCCTTTCTGTCCCATCATGGTTTGGTCTGCAGTGCCCCATGATCTGGACCTGTTAACGTGCAGTTCATGAGCTTAGTGCAATAACTTTCTCTCTCTAAAACTTTTCCACACATAGGGTTTAAGCCGAACCCTGTGGAACTTGTATTCTCTCTATATCTACTTAAACCTATGACTCTCACTCAACCTTAGTGTTGACCTTTAAGCATGTTATCCTAGGTAAATGAGCTCTTAGCCCTGGCACGGTGTGACACTGGACATGAGGACGTCCAGACTAGTTATCATTCACCTTCTTTTACTTTAAAAACGTATCTTAGGGACCTCTCTTTTGGTAAAAGTACATCTTTTACTGTAAAAACTCTGATGAATAAATGAATGATAACTCCTTTTTTAAAAACGTCTCTTTTCGAGTCGTTTTCTATTATCATGTCTTTGTATCCATGAAGTAATACCCCAGATCAAATTCCGCTGTGATCTATGAAAAATGGGGGTGTTACAGTACATTTTATTTGACTAAACATATTCTATAGTCAAGATAGTTATGTAACAAACTCTATGGATCTAGTAGAATAAGCTCTATGGAAGTGTCATATAGCATGTAGTACCTGAATATTTTGACTTTGTAGTTGACACATGTATATAGACTTTGTTTTGACCGTAAACATCTAGTTATTGTAGTTTTAATATTTACCATTTGGACATTAATGTATGCCAATTAACATTTAGTTGTTGTTTCTTGAATGTTTTTGCATTGTTGAATGTTTCAAAATGAGTGAGCACACCCAAGTGTTGCGGCAAGGTTTTTGCATTTTTTTTAATTTTATTTTTATTTTTTTGGTCTCCATATTACTAAGAATTTTTTATAATATTTTGTTCTAAAGCAAGAATATTTATAGCTTAGAGGGTTTTATATAAGTGATTTATAGCGTAAGGAGTTTTTTGTAAATATTTTATAGCGTAAGGGGTTTTATGTGACTGTTTTATAGCGTACGGAGGCTTTTGTAAATATTTATAGCATAAGAAGGTTTTTTAATTTTTATAGTGTAAGGGGGTTTTTTGTAAATGTTTTATAACGTAAGGGGGATTTTTATAAATATTTTATAGCCTAAAGGGGTTTTTTTTTAATTGTTGGTTACTGTTTATAGTGTCACATCAAAACTATCATAAGTGTATTTATAGTTAATAATTTCTCATAAACAGTTGCGCAATATGATTTCAAAATGATGTAGCGAGATTTTTACAAGTTAAATAATTTTGGATTCATGTATTATCGGGCGAGAGAAAAACTGACGTATTATCAAACGCAGAGGGTAATATCATTTACCAAGGATGAAACACTAGGACTTGAGAAAACTCTTCTAGGACCTTTTTCGTTAATCACTAGTACAAATGCATTTATTGAAACTGTTAAATGAGGTTTTTTAAAGTGGTATTCGACCATTTTATAATAGAGCGTTGTAAAGAAGATGGGTGATTATTTAAAATGGGTTTAAACCTTTGTAAAAATGAAGTTTTATATAAAACGGTGTAGAACAGCTGTAGAAAATCAAACATTAAAAAATAAGTTTATGTATGATATATTATTGTAATTTGCTTATTTGAGAGTTATCGAAAAGATATTACAGAACTATTTGCCACATATTAATTATCAATTTACCATTTACCACTTGAAGAATCTTCAAGAACAATTTGCTTATTACACCAAGTCTAAAACCTATCATTCTATCATCTGTGTGTCTCTTTAAACATCAATGTACTAAAACCCATAAATCAAAATATATCTTATATCAATAATCAACAATTATTACATAAATGTATATCATGCCTAATTTCATATGGATATCTATGTATATTTATAAACAAACTAAACCAGTACTTTTAGATTTGCAAAGTGAGAAAGGAAAAAAGAAAAAAAGATCTATAAGTTGCAGGCCCATTAAATCTATGTCCATGTTAACCAGACCTGAAACAATAAAAAGTCAAAAGTTAAACCCCAAATTGAATTATTAGATCTTAAACAAACATATGTTAAGACTGAAAATATAAAATCTATTTAGATCTACAACAAACCTTATCAGGTGGCAGACTAGCGGTTGTATGTGGTTACGAGTTCGACGAGTTTAGTTGATGATAGACAACATGCTCTTGGTTTCCAGGAAGTGGCGGTGATGGTTCAGCTAGTAGAGGAGGTGATAGTTCGTACGTGTTAACTTTGATTTTTTGTGAAGTTGGCGTCTTGCACGTGAATTGGACTAGATATATTATTAGCTTTGCCACTAGAGACTATTAGTCTTTAAGTGGCAAACTTGTGCTGTCATAGGCCTATAAATACCCCTCTAAGACTTCACTTGAGGGGTGTGGAAGAGTATGTGTATTATTCATAGTTAGCATCTAATATATTCATGCTTTTCTCCATCCTAGCTCTACTTTCTCTCACTAGAAATCCAACATGGGTTTCAACTACTTCTCAACCCCTAGACCACCCGAATCTTGTATTATATGGAACCTGACAAGTGGGGCTACCGGTAATAATAGAGGTGCATGGCCATCTAATCACTTAAACACCTCAAGTCCTCCACGGACTTATATTACATAGATATTAACACTATAGAACACATTCATCATTATCAAATTAGGTTCATATAACCTATCACATAATTCGCTTCGAAACTTAAACATTTACTTTCTCCTATTGCCTTTTCTTACATTTAACGCATCTAATAGTGGTTTAAGTCTAGGAAACCTAAAGTGGAAACCTAATTCACTTAAACCAAAGCTCTGATACCAAGTTGTAACACCCCGTGAACGACACGACTTAAATTCATTGAAACTTGAACTTTGACGCGGAAACGACCTAACTTTAACAGACATTCTGTTACTCTTTTGACCATTAACAAAACTCTATAAACATTCAGACATTCAGACTATTTTTAAAGACTCAATTACCTTCGAAATGCCGGGTGGCGCGACCGGTGACGACTTACAGTTTAAAAGATATGATTTTTTGAAAATTGACTCCGGCTGGTTCTCCAACTAGTTCTCCATTAGTTCTCCAACTATTTTAACCACTTTATGAACACTTAAACATATAAATTGTTTTTCTAAAATTCTTGACCCATTTGACCCAAATTGGGTTAAAAAGGACCTTGTCCCAAACATCCCTTTTCTGCATACCCCTTTTATGCACTTTTGACTCATTTTCCGAAAAATGACTTCTATTATTTATACCTCATATATATCATTATCATGTATAAACATTTATCATTTGACCTCCGGAATGGTACTTTACAATTTGACGAGTTTTATGGTAAAACCCATTTTGACCCATTTACCTTGCATTCAACTTATACCACTTTCATATTAATCCAAACATTCCAGAAATCATTAACTTAACAAAATAAATCATGTTCATAGTCATTAACCCGTGTACAACCCAAAATGGGTATAAATACACATTATACCAAACGCCCCTTTAAACATGACCATAAACACATAAACCATGTTATGACATACCGTTTGATGACTCAATTACTTCAACGATCATAACATATACTTTAACACTTGACGACACACTTACAAACCATTGAAACCAATGGGGGTACCACATTGACTTTTTACTTTTTACCATGCTTCTAATCTTCTACATTAATCATCCTTAAGCCTTAGTCCAAGCTTACCGGTTAGCATAAGCACCTACAAAACATTGACATCTTAAAACCGTAAGCACGAGGCTTAGTAAGTAAAGCAGATATAACATAATATTATAAATCATTCATACATTACATATCATCAACCATTAGTCCATTTCAATCATTAAACATTAACACATATCTTAAATCACTTAAGCACCAACATGCTTTATAGTTCAAAGCATCAACATATCTTAAACCTATTTCACCTTTATCTAAACTCTTCATGACTAGTTATGCCAAACTAGTCTCTAACACACTTTCACATAAGCACATACATTCATAACCTTAACACATAATACATAACACATAATATGAGGAAATCAATGTAACATCATCTTATAACCGGTTTACTTACCTTGATTCTAAGCTAGTGTAACCAAGCACATCATCATCAACATCATCATTCTCCACTCTTGCAATCTAAGCTAATTCACTAAAGGCATAAACACATGATCAATTAACTATATTATGGTTACCACAACCATAGTTCCTTTTAATCACTTATAATTACCGCATAATCATATGATTATATGATAATTAATTTCATTAAATTATTAACTTAACTCAATAAAACTTAACCTATGATTATCATAATCCATTAATTAGCTAAAACCATCATTTACCCAATTCCCCAATTTGGTTATATAAACCTAACTTATAATTTCATCAATTAATTTAAGACAAAGGATTACTTACTTGAGAGGATGATAACATCAAATAATTCCGTTATTCTTAGTGTCAATTTCCCCCGTTATGTCATCATTATACGTTTATGTACTCATACTCCTTAATATTTCATTTCAGGACAAGAAAAGAGCAAATGTGCGGTTTTGATGATTATTTGGCATTGTTCCAATTAAGATTGGAATCTACTCTCAAGATTATTCTGAAGACACGAAGACTACGGTCTAGTCGAACAATGGGACTACACCATAGGTTGAATGATACTTCCATTTGAAGAACACTACGCCGTAGCATGCGATAAGCTACGGCGTAGTAGTGAAAGCTATGATGCTACGCCGTAGTTAGTAATTAGAATACGACGTAAAGGTGAAGATAAATTCTCTACACCCGTAACAAGTTATCGAGTTATAGCGTAGAAGAGATTTTATGAAGACTACGATGTAGCAATCCAACGAGCTACGCCGTAGAGATTATGAACAAAGACTACGGCGTAGTCCTACATTATAACTACGCCGTAGCCAAGTCGAGCATTATAAATACATGAAGAATTTCGTTTATTGGACATCTCCCCTTTCCCAAACCTTCACTAAGGTTTGGGGAGAACGACCCAGAAAAAGAATGAAGAGATAGCATCTGATTAGACTAGGAGCATCCTAGTCTAACCCAAGTTTGAATTCTATTATGTTTTGCAATTAATCATTCCATGAATTCTTTCTATTAATTAAGAGTTGGTTTAGTTTATCATCTATGTTTATCTATGTAGAAGTTTTCTTTGCTTGTTTGCAATCCTTTCATTTCGGTAGTATTGAATCTTGGTAGTATCTATTAGTCAGGTGAATTAACCCTAGGACCCTAGACAAGTAGGTTGCGAGGATTGGTAAGAATTGTCCATAGTACTACTTTTCCTTGTGTGCGAATTAACCCTAGGACCACCTACCAATTGGATATACTTAAAAAGTTAGAGGGAACCTAAGATCTGACCATGTCGGGTTTCACTAGAACAAGTCTATTAAACATGGCACTTAATGACTCTTGCATCTCGTAGGTTCACGCCGACCGATGAACTCTTGCATTTACAATATGTGAGAATAGGACAAGTGTTAGGAACTAATAAAATGTAATAAGTTTTGTTGCTACTGGTAGAGAAACTTTGGTTTCTGCTGGCAGGTATGTAGTTCCTGCTGGTAGTATAGTTTTCTGGTTCCTGCTGTTAGTTTTGTTCCTACGGGTAGTTATAATAGTTAACCTGTATGTTTAGAATTTCTTGTAGAGAAAGAGATATGCATTAGTTATCTTAGGAAGTGATCTTGCATATCTCCTTACACGTTTTGTAGTAAATGCCGAATTAGGGTTTTTTGTAGTATAAAAGAAACTCACGGCTATGGTTTATGTACACCTTTGAAAAACATTTTAATAGTAAGTAATATAGATCCATAGAGGATCAAGTGTTTATTAGTTGTTCTTCTTCAACTCTTTTATTTATATTCCGCATAAATATTAGTTTATTTGTTAGAGTCTCTCATAAGTTTACTTGTGTTTACATAAGTATTCTAAGTGTTCTAAAGGCTCAAAAATCTATCTAGGACTGGACCAACAAGTGGTAGCAGAGCCTAAAGAGAGTCTCTGTAGAAGAAGAACCCTCATTCACCAAATCTCTTTTCAAACCCTCATACAATGACAAATTCCTCAACCACAGAAGATGATACTTCAAGCCCTCAACAAGACAAAACCCAGACACATAATATCAAACAAATTCTCACAACCACTATCTCAAACAACAATGCAAAATTTCCTTACTTAAAGAAGAATGAATATGAGACATGGGCCATGAAAATGGAGTATTGGATCACAAACAGTGATTATAATCTCTGGAACATCATTCTCAATGGCAATAGCAAGAAGAAAACAGGAAGAGCTCCAAAAGGGAACATCATTATACTTCCCCCTTGTTCTGCAGAAGAACACATTGCTGTTCAGAAGGAGACCAAAGCCAGATTTGGAGGGAATGATGAGTCAAAGAAGATGAGAAAGTCCATGCTGAAGCAGGAGTTTCAAGAGTTCAAGATCTCTGAATCTGAAGGATTGCATAAAGGGTATGATAGATTCCAGAAAATCTTGAGCCAACTCAATCAGCTGCAGGCAAGACCAGATAATGAAGATTGCAATGTCATGTTCTTGAGAGCATTCCCTGCATCTTGGTCACAGGTATCAATCACACTTAAGGCAAAGGGTGGTCTTGATTATTTGAATTTTGATGACCTGTACAACAAACTCAAGTCACTTGAGATTGATATTAAAGGAGGCTCAAGCTATTCCCCTGCTCCAACTCACTCAGCATTTGTTAATACTACCAGTACTAATAACAAGAACACATATGCTGATAGCCCAGGCTCATCATCATCAACCTCATATATCTCTGCTGTACCAAGAACACATTCAAAGTCTGGTAATGTAATTGAAGATGTTCTTCATTCTTTTGTTGTTAAAAGTGAACCATAGCAGCAACTAGCATATGAAGACTTTGACCAGATTGATAAGATGGACTTGGAATAATTGGATATCAAATGGCAAATGGCTATGCTTTTAGTGAAGGTGAATAGATTTGAGAAGAATGGAAAAAAGATCCAATTCAACAGGAAGGATGCAGCAAGGTTTGATAAAAGGAAGGTTAGATGCTACAAATGATCTCAACTGGGTCACTTTGCAAGAGAGTGCACAGACAAGAAGGGAGATGAGAATACCAGATACTCTGCATTCAAGGTCAAAGAATTGACCTCAGAGGAGCCCAAAGCCTTGCTATCTGTTGNCAGAAGGAGACCAAAGCAAGAACTCTTCTACTTCAGTCTCTCCCAGAAAACCATATGGGTGATTTTCATCACCTAGATGATGCAAGGGACATTTGGTTCGCTGTTAAAGCCAGATTTGGAGGGAATGATGAGTCAAAGAAGATGAGAAAGTCCATGCTAAAGCAGGAGTTTCAAGAGTTCAAGATCTCTGAATCTGAAGGATTGCATAAAGGGTATGATAGATTCCAGAAAATCTTGAGCCAACTCAATCAGCTGCAGGCAAGACCAGATAATGAAGATTGCAATGTCATGTTCTTGAGAGCATTCCCTGCATCTTGGTCACAGGTATCAATCACACTTAAGGCAAAGGGTGGTCTTGATTATTTGAATTTTGATGACCTGTACAACAAACTCAAGTCACTTGAGATTGATATTAAAGGAGGCTCAAGCTATTCCCCTGCTCCAACTCACTCAACATTTGTTAGTACTACCAGTACTAATAACAAGAACACATATGCTGATAGCCCAGGCTCATCATCATCAACCTCATATATCTCTGCTGTACCAAGAACACATTCAAAGTCTGGTAATGTAATTGAAGATGTTCTTCATTCTTTTGTTGTTAAAAGTGAACCATAGCAGCAGCTAGCATATGAAGACTTTGACCAGATTGATAAGATGGACTTGGAATAATTGGATATCAAATGGCAAATGGCTATGCTTTTAGTGAAGGTGAATAGATTTGAGAAGAAGTCTGGAAAAAAGATCCAATTCAACAGGAAGGATGCAGCAAGGTTTGATAAAAGGAAGGTTAGATGCTACAAATGCTCTCAACTGGGTCACTTTGCAAGAGAGTGCACAGACAAGAAGGGAGATGAGAAGACCAGATACTCTGCATTCAAGGTCAAAGAATTGACCTCAGAGGAGCCCAAAGCCTTGCTATCTGTTGACTCAATGCTGGATTGGTCAGATCATGAGGTAGCAGATGAGAAAAGTGGTGCTGCACAAGTATATGGGATGATTGCTGGATGTGAGACAGAGGATGAGGTTGAAGAATTTGCTCTCATGGGTTTTACTCCTCAGGTACAAACTTGTCCTTTTGGCTGTCATGATAAATATGATGAACTTTAAAAAGAGTTTAATGATTTAGAAGTTCAATATAAAGAGTTTATGTACAAGTTCAAGCTTTTAAAAGTACTCTTCAAACTTTAGAAAAACAAAAGGCTTGGTACCAAACTAATCAGTTGGCTTATGAGGAAAAGATTAAGGTTTTAACAAGAGATTCGGAAAGCACTTCAACTTATTAAAATATTCTAAAAGTGTAAATGATAAGGTGTCATTAGAAAAACAGGACTTGTAGACTAAGCTAGATAACACCTTGGCCAGGTTTGCTAAATGGCAAGAATCACCCAACAACTTGGGCAAATTGATTGATAGTTCTATGTCTATGAAAACTAAGATAGGGTTGGGATTTAAGGACTATGTAGGGCCAGATGAAGTGTATGATCCAGTTATGCCTAGTATTTTTGACCCTACACCTGAAAATTATCAAATTCCTGTTAAATATGTTAAAGAAGGAGGAATAAATGCTATTTCTCCACCCATAACAGGAAAATTTATGCCTAGTCCTACCCACACAGACTTTAGATGAATCACAAATGACCTATGGCAAAAAAGTCAAATGACTTACCAGAAACTGATTGTGAATCTAATGACTTTGTCTATTTTTCTTACAGTGACAAGTCTTCAGAGACCAAGACCAATGACTTTGCTTCATGTGATTCAAATGACAAGTCTACGACACCCAAGTCTTGTGATTTCTCCTCAAGAGTACCTGATGATGAACCTAATTCAAAGACAGCTTCTTTTGAAGACATTTTATTTCATTCTGTTAAAAACAATTCTGTTTCTAGTTTTGGTTGTGATAAGTTTGTGTGTAATAAGAGAAGTCATGTTAAGAACAAATCTTTTAGAAATAAATCATGTTTTGTTTGTGGTAGTTTCTCCCATCTTATTAAAGATTGTGATTTTTATGAGAAAAGGATGGGTGTGTATAATGGCCAACAGAACTCTAGACCCTTGTGGAATAATGTTGATAATATTCCTCCATTTGTCCCTCATGTCACACATTCAAGGTCTGGCAAGACTACCTTTCCAGCTGGTAGCATAAATAGACCAGCATCTGTTTCTGCTGGTAGACCAGTTCCTGCTGGTAGACTTACTAGACCAGCTCCTATTTCTGCTGGTACACCAGTTCCTACTGGTACGAGGAAATTCTCTCCAGTTTCTACTGGTTGGAGCAACAGTGATGCTAGACCAATGACCAGAGCTACTAGCTATTACTTTCAGTATTACTATAGGCCTGTTTCTTGTGACTTAATGCATATGGGGGGGGGAAGATGGGAAATTGCTTTGAAGTCCTTAGCAATAGACCATATGTGAGACAGGGATCCAAGAACAATGGTGGATCTCATCCATTTACATGGTTTAATTCTCACTGATCCACAAGGCAGGCCCAAGTCAGTCATGGCTTAGGTCTCCAATGTATACTAATGTAGTTGTATTTCTTCTGTTGTAGGACAATCCTTATAAAAATAAAGAGTTAGGTATTGTTGATAGTGGCTTTTCTAGAAGCATGACAGGGTACAAAGAAAGGTTGGCTGATTTTGTGCCAATTAGAGGAGGCACAGTGACTTTTGGAGGAGGATATGGTAGAATCACTGGTAAAGGTACCATCAGGATTTTCAAGCTGGATTTTGAGAATGTTTACTATGTAAAAGAGCTGCAGAATTTTAATTTGTTCCTTGTGTCACAAATTTGTGACAAGAAGAACAATGTCCTCTTCACTGATACTGAATGTCTTGTGCTCTCTAAAGAATTCAAGTTGCCTGATGATANATCAGGATTTTCAAGCTGGATTTTGAGAATGTTTACTATGTAAAAGAGCTGCAGAATTTTAATTTGTTCCTTGTGTCACAAATTTGTGACAAGAAGAACAATGTCCTCTTCACTGATACTGAATGTCTTGTGCTCTCTAAAGAATTCAAGTTGCCTGATGATAGTCCGGTGGTACTTAGAATTCCAAGAAGGCACAATCTCTATAGTTTCAACTTGAATGAACTGCAGCCTGAAGGTGATTTAGCTTGCTTGGTGGCAAAAACATCCTTGGATGAATCTACTAAATGGCATAGGATGATGGCCCAGGTTAACTTCAAAAACATCAAAAAGCTGGCAAAGAATGGATTGGTTAAAGGGCTTCCCTCCAAACTCTTCACCAATGAACATAATTGTGTTGCCTGCAACAAAGGAAAGCAAGATAAGGCTTCTTATAAGGCTATCAAAGCTGTGAGCACCATCACTGAACCTCTTCAGTTACTTTACATAGATCTTTTTGGTCCTACTTCCATCAGAAGTATTGATCATAAGTACTATTGCCTGGTGATTACAGATGATTTTAGCAGGTTTTGTTGGGTTTTCTTCATAGGAACTAAGGATGAAAAGTATCATATTCTTAAGGACTTTATTGCCCTCATAGAAAACCAGTTAAATAAAAATGTTAAAGCTATAAGGTGTGATAATGGTATAGAGTTTAAAAATTCTAACTTAATAGAACTCTATGGGATAAAGGGGATTAAAAGGGATTATAGCAATGCCAAAACTACACAACAAAATGGGGTTGCTGAAAGAAAGAATAGAACGCTTATAGAAGCAGCAAGATCTATGCTGGCTGACTCTAAGTTACCTACCATGTTTTGGACTGAAGCAGTTAGCACTGCTTGTTATGTTTTGAGCATGGTTTTGGTCACTAGTCCTCATAACAAAACACCTTATGAACTTTTGTCTGGGAAGGTTCCTAACCTAAGCCACTTTAAACCTTTTGGTTGTCATATGACTGTTCTTAACACCAGTGATCAATTGCATAAATTTAATGGGAAAGCAGATGAGGGGTTTATTGTTGGGTACTATGCTCATAGTTAGGCTTATAGAGTTTACAATTTAGCTACCAAAAGGATTGAAGAGACACTCAATCTGAGATACCTTAAGGATAAACCTAATGTTCAGGGTGCAGGTCATGAATGGTATTTTGACCTTGACTATCTAACTGATACGTTAGGTTATACTCATTTCAAAGCTAATCAATCTGCAGGTACACAGGATTCATAACCTAACAATGCAGATAATGATTCAGACTCTGAGTGTGATGAACAAGTCATTATTGTTTCTTCTTTTCCTTCTAACAATTTTTCAGGTATGGAGATCAAAGATGCTTCTGGTATGATGGAAGGTGATTCAAATTATGTAGAAGATCTTGCTAAGCTTCAAAGACAAGAACATGAGGCCAAGGAAGCAGCTGAAACGTTTGGTTTTGTGTTTACAAAATACATAGAGGAACACTTGAGACAAGCTGCTAATGAAGCCCGCAGGAATATGGTTTCTGCGGGTAGTGTTCCACTTTCTGCTGGTCAAGCCAATTCTGCTGGTAATAACTCAGTTCCTGCTGGTGCATCTGTTTCTGCTGCTCCTTTCCTCATTCCTGCTGACCACTCATTGAGCTTCAATGAACCTTGCACAAGATATCTTAGCCCAACTGATCTTGGTAATTCCATATCTTCAAGCTCTGAGATGGAAGATGATCGTTCAAAAAGATGCATATACTAGGCCGTCAATGGTGATTAACGGAATTATGGGTGATGGTGGTGATGCCGAGTGCAAGATAACCTGAAAATAAGAAATAGAAGACACTACGTTAAGTGATTGTGCAGGGGTGGGACCCTGCGAACCACCTCCGGCGTGTGAATAAGTATTTGCTATGATAAGTTTAGTGAAATTCGTAGTAAAGTGGAGTAGTAGAGATTGCATACCAGATTTATAACTCGTCTAAGACTATTTATAGGGGAAGAAATAACCTTGGAGAGTGTTTGCACGAATTTAGGAGATCATGGGGGTGTCCCATGATTTTAGGAGATCATGGGGGTGTCCTATGATTTGTGGTAATAGCTAGGGCTTATTGCCCACTCTCGCTATATTGGTGGGAAAGCAAATGAGAAAGAGAGGACGTGGGTAAGACAAGGTCATGACTTAAGACTAGGTCATGAATTAGGCTCCGAACAATGACGGAGGCCCCCTCTGAACAGTGACAGAGGCCCCCTTCGAATAGTGATGGGAGCCCCCTTCGAACAGTGATGGAGGCCCCTCCAAACAGTGAAGGAGGCCCCTCCAAACCGTGACAGAGGTTAGACCCTATGAGTGCTTTGGGTGAAGGTTGGCGGATTCCCTTGCGGTAGCCATTGTGAATGACTTTACACCGACATTATTTGTAGGACGAAGGTGTAGGCTTCATCCTTTAGGAGGGTACATCATTACCCTTTGTACAAATGGTAAGCTAAGTACCAGAGTAACGGTAACGCTCGTTAGCAGAGCGGAGGGTACGTCATCAAGCCCCCCAGTCTAATGTTATGCATGCGAAGAGTGTATGGCTTTAGACTTATCATTGCCTTGTTAAAAAGACTTGGTAACAATTTCTACTACTTTTGTTCCAATAAAAGTAGTTATACTTGTTTTTAGTAACCTATATTTGACTTTATCATGGTGGATACCCCCATTAAGCCCCCAGTCTAATGTAACGACTTCGTAGGAGGCGTGAGATTAGACTTAACTAGTCGTGCAACCCCTTGTTATATAAGGAGCATGTGTATTAGGTATTTCCATATAACTTTCGCTTTAAGTTCTAAGCGAGTTTTATCGGAACCTATTTGTACATACGCTAAGTTGTCAAAAGGTAACAAGGTTTGTGTATAAACTTGGCTTTGTCTTATATTACTTATGCCATAATGGCATATTATCGCGTATATTAGGCTCTATCAGGTTCCCGCACCTGATCCGAGGATCATGGGGGTGTTCCATGATTTTAGGTAACCGCTTGGTTAATGTTCCACGACCCCTATCTTAGCGGAGAAGCCTTGATAGGGTTTTGAACGTGGGTTTGACTTGGTCTTATGAAACCTTTGTGTTAGTATCTTCGAAGAGCATACCCCGAAGGGCTTAAGGCTTCGATTAGCGAGTTCCCAACTGGTAACCATATCATATATAATGGTTTGACGCCAATAAGGATTTTAGGAGGTTTGCCAAGTGTGTCGGAATGTAGTATCCGAAGTGAGTATGAAGGGGAGACCTTCAAACTGAACAAAAGGTATATCATCAAGCCCCTCTGTCGAAAGTTATGTGTACACTTCAAATGTATTGATTTTGACTTAAAATTAAAAAGAAATACTTCCTTATGAAAAAATCGAACAAGGATTAATCATTAAGTAATATAAACCTCGAAGGTCATATATTTTGTATGTATACGAAGCTTACGGCTTCATTTAAGCAAAGTAGTAGTCCTTGGACAATTTACTTACTTTCTTTGGCTAGGCTATGGCCTTTATGCATGTTAAAATAATATCCCTTTCTTAGGATTTTAAGTATCATAGGTGGGGAGTGATTTCCCTCACCTTTTATGCTCTCTGGGCTTCGGCTCGTCTTTGAAAAATTTTTGTTTATGTCTTTTGGGCTTCGGCCCTATGCTAAATAGCATAATTTAAATCTACTAATGACGAATGGTGTCCCGCTTTTGTTATCATGCTTCTCTTCTCTAATGTTATTTATTAACGTTAATATACAACCTAAGGCTATAGTAGATAGATAACCTTATTGTGTGTACTTTGAACCAAGATTTTTAGCAATCGTATAATTTGACTGCTGACAGAGGGTCGCGACCCACTCCGTCTTTGTCCTTTTGGTACAAAGGGCTTTGAATACCCTAAGACTCTTAGGAAAGTTAATGTGAATTGTAATGGATGTTACTTGTATACAAGATATAAGTATCTTGAATCATCCTTCGAACATTGAAACTTGAATTACTTGGCTGAATAAACCTTTGTTGTATAAAACGAAACAAGAGATTCGAGGGAAATATGTTATATCCTTAATTGGGTAGGGAGGATTACATCATTTGAAGAAGTGAAAACTAGGACGCCTACCATTATGTTTCTTTCCCAAAATGAGAAGAATGAGGTAAATGAATTGGAAACAAACAAAGTGTTTTGAAAGTGGTAAGTCTTATATGCAGATGGAATGAGGTTATGTAATTATACTGGCAGAGTCGAGGCTCTGTAATTTTGTCTACATAGATGCATATAAATTATGTGAACAGAGGTTATGCTCTGTAATCGTGTCGACGGGGACACTTATCGATAAGAGGCTATGCTCTGTAATTGTGTAGGCAGAGGCTTATGTCAGCATATGTGATGCTCCGCTCCGTAGCCATATTGACAGAGACTTATGTCAACATATGTGAGGCTTCGTCATCTCAAAGTATATGATAGTAGTATATAAGTTCCATGTTAAGGTTTGTTACTATCTAGTCTGTCATCTCAATAGAGCTTGTGTGAAACGCCTTGTCAAAAGAGGCTTTGTCTACAATGTACTTATCATTACAGGTGACATGGAAAGTTTGGTAGAAAGTTACTTAAGGCTTATTCACGAACATCATGTATTCAATATGCATGGATTGTGTTTTATGCTAAAAGCAAAATTAAACCTCTAATAGAGGTTCTAAGAACATAAGGTATCCTCTGTCAATGTTGTATAATCTCCAATGATCACTGTGTCATATGCAGAGATTCATAAAAGATGGTTTATAATATTCTTAATAAACATCAAAAGTTTCATACGTATGTAATATGTTTTGTAGTGAAACAGGGGCAATATAGCGTATTAGTTTTGTAGAAAACATACCAGATTGACATAGGGTATCCTCTGTCATTGTTGCACGGTCTTTGTTGCCTAACTTGTGATAGGCTTTGTGCGAAAGAAGGCTCCAACCCTACTTGAATGTCCCATTATGTGTTCCTGATGAGGCAAAAAGTGTTACGCTTATAGGGGGTCATTTAATCCCTAAATCGTTATTTTATGATCAAATATTGCTTTCAATCGTTCTTTTTGTCATTTTAGGTACTTTTGGGAGGAATTCTGGAAAACATTGTATTTTGGACGTTTTTGGAGCATAAAATTGAAGAAAACGACAAAGTCTCAAATCATGCTGGAAATCCTACCTGACGGCGTCAGGAGTTACAAGCTGACGCCGTCACTTGCAGACAAAGGAGTTGGATTTTGACTTTACCAGACGCCCTAAAGAAGAATTGAGAAGTTTACACCTGACGGCGTCAGGTGTTACAAAGTCCAGGCCGTCAGGTGTAACACTAAAGAGAGATGGCCCAGAAGGTTTTAAAGCTGACGGCATCAGAAGTGGATCTAGGTGATCCGATAACCCTAGACACGGTGGGTTGACGGCGTCAGGATTTATTACCTGACGCCGTCAAAATTTAATATCTATATATATTTTAGTATTTTCTTTCATTAAAGTGTGCAACTTTTGCGAGAACTTTAGGGATAAACCCTAGGTCGATTTTACTACCTTTTTCAAGGGTTTTTCACCCTTGTTTCATCCATGCTTAATTAAAGATAAGTCTTCC
The DNA here is from genome assembly GCA_014162995.1 of Artemisia annua. Lineage (NCBI taxonomy): Eukaryota > Viridiplantae > Streptophyta > Magnoliopsida > Asterales > Asteraceae > Artemisia > Artemisia annua. Next base: position 13,694 of record LBNU01000651.1, on the reverse strand, counting down.
ATCAAATCATTCAATATGTCTATGTGTTGTTTGATTATATCTTATGCTTGTCTTTACATTAACATGCTAGGCTAGGTTTTTCTTGTGTTTGATTAGATCTAATGAAACCTAGCTATTGATTATTGGTTGATGGTTTGTTATTAATTGTTGTGGGTGGGTGATGTCGATGTTAGGCTTAGAAAAACTGGCTAACTTCCAATTGGTGACTTGCATGAACGTTCTAAGAAACATGAATCGGATGTCTATGATTATTTGGTTGTATTTAATGCATAAGTAATTACTAGTGATTTCATGGTTTGGATAATAAACGTGTCGCTATAGAATGAAGTTTGCGCTTAGAGAGTTAGGGAAGATCGTACACGGCCCTACGAATGGTATTAAGGAATACAACCCGTCATCCACACAATTGTAACAAACTAATCAACCGGTAAAAGATAGCTGGGGAGTAATGAAATCTAAGTAAACATGCTTTTCTCCTTATAAGTTTCACAACCTTTTACTTTCTTATTATTTTATTTTAATTGCATTTGTAGTTATTTGGGTTAGTTGACTAGCAACTAATTCCGCCCACTCTTCCAATACCCGAGATTTTTACTTGGTTTCCATAAAATAGAAAAATACAAAAAGAATCATCCCTCACCCTTAGACCTAATTAGAGTACTTTTCAATCCTAACGACACTATTCCCCGAGAGAATGATCAATCCCCCAGTACTCGCCACTACACTATACTGCAAGGTCAGTTACACTGCCTGGTGGGGATTGCAAGCTTCTCAAGATCCCTTGAGAAGTAAAACCTTTTGCAAGGTTGTAAAACCTACGCATCAAGTTTTCGGCGCCGCTGCCGGGGAATAGTTATTGTTTAGGTTGAATTTTATTTTTATTTAGGTCTACTCATTAGATTCCTTTCTAGTGAGATTTTATTTTATTTTTCTAGGTTCTCTTTAGTCTATCTTTTCTTAGTGCTTTTGTTCGTAAGAAGTTTTCATTGACTATTCCGTTTGCCATTATGGAAAACGCGAATCCACCCCTCACACCTGACGAGGTAGCGTCATTGCATAATCAAATCGAAAGTGAAATTAGGGAGCTTAGAGAGCTTAATAATTTAATTGATACTCAGCTCGATCATGCACTTAATGACCTAGCAGGCGCCATGTACGAAAGCAAGGATTTAGAACATGATGATCTTATGAATTCTGGAAGTTTAGAGGGAAGGGAAGACGAGAGAATAGGTGACGAATATTTCAATCTTTACGCCACTAAGAAAGAAATCGCCTATTACAATAACATAATTGATAACCCTCGATCTCCCTTCGTTAAAATTGATCCAAAGATAAAAAGGGGTAACCCTTGGAACGTTAAGATACCATGTATGATAGGATACAAATACGTTGATCAAGCTTAAATTAATTTTGAATCCCCAATCAAGGTTATGTCTTCAAGTGTCTATAATGATATAGTGAATACGAGGCTTAAACCGAGGAAGGACCCCAACTAACCCGGTGGAATTTGTAATTTTGTCGGGAGAGTTAGAGATTTACATGTTTTGGTTGGGAACTTTACTTATGTCATTGACTTCATGATTGTTGAAGACTTGGAGAGTGTTATAGATTGTAGCTTATCCCATGTCGTATTAGGTAAGTCGTTCGTAAAAGAGTCCAAGTTAAGTTATGATCGGTTAGATGGGACAATTCAATCGTTTAATGAAACCGATAGGCTCACGTATAAGATGCCTAATAGGATGAAGGAGTTTCGTTTTGTGCCCCAACTAGATAAAGATAACATTAGTGCAATCGAGAACATTAATGAAGAAGATAAGAGAAAGGGCATGGATTATGTATGGGAAAAGCGGAGCTTTTTTTATAAGGATTGCTTGACCCTTGGGCCTAAGTATAAGGTTGATTGAGAAATTGCCAAGAGAATTGTAGGGGAAATTGAAAAAAAGGTGATGAACCTTTACAAAGGGTATTTGCAATCGGATCCGGAATTTGAGACCTATGTTAAGGATGACCTAGAAACCATGACCAACGATGGAGTCACGTAATAGGAGTGACTTTGAGTCTAGCTACAAGACTTGTTAATAAAGAAAAGCGCTTCTTGGGAGGCAACCCAAGCTTCATTTGCTTTTTTTGTTTATTTGTTTGTTTGTTTATTTTTATTTGTTTCCGTATGCATGTTTGATTTTTATTGCCAATGGTTCGTGTTTCAAATTAAATTGTGAAAATGCTTTATTTTGTTTTCAATTTCGTCTTAACTACATATGAAGGTATTTTGCAAAAGATAAGTATAAGTGAAATCTAAATTTGTTTATAAGAACGAAACAATATAAAATAAACATACATATTAGCATTTGTTTAAGTCAAATGCTTGTATCGAATCATATAGAAATTTTGCAGGATTACAGGAATTAAGGTATTGGTTTTTCCAAAAAATTTTCGGAAACTAAACATAAAAATTCTGTAAGATCAGTTCTGACGGCGTTAGGCCTTACAACCTGACGGCGTCAGGCAGTAATTTTCTAAAAATTATCCAAGTTTTGTTTTTCTGCCGGGATTGTGAAAATTTACTAAATCTTTAACTCCAGGAATCTGTAAACATTCATTCCACAAGCATTATATCCTTATATAGATTTTACCGCCGATTTTATGCGAGGTTTTCCTAGACTGTTTTCTTAGGTTTATGATGAGACGAAAAGTGTTACGCTTTTAGGGGGTCATTTAAGCCCTAATTCGTATAAATGTGATCAAATATTGCCCTAAATCGTTCCTTTTGTCATTTTAGGTACTTTTGAGAGGAAATCTGGAAAACATGCATATTTGGACGTTTTTGGAGCATAAAAGTGAAGAAAACGACAAAGTCTCAAAAGAAGCTGGAATTGCTACCTGACGGCGTCAGAGTCACAACGTGACGCCGTCAGCAAACGTTGACAAAGGAGTGAAAACCAATTTTCAAATGACGGGCTAGAAAGAATTTGGAGATTTACACCTGACGCCGTCAGGTGTTAATAGGTGTAGGCCGCCAGGTTGTAATTTAAAGAGTGACGGCCCAGAAGTCAACAAAGGGTGACGGCGTCAGAAGTGGATCTAGGCCATCCGAGAAACCTTATGGCGGCGGGCTGACGGCATCAGACCCTATAACCTGACGCCGTCAGAGTGTAAAAGTTTATATATAGTTTTCTATTTTTCATTCATTAGTGTGGAACTTTGTGGAGAACTTTTGGCACCAAACCCTAGACGAATTTTCTGTACTTTTTAGGGTTTCCAACCCTTGGAACCCTCATGCTTAATTAAAGATAAGTCATCACTTTAATTCAATCAATATGTCTATGTGTTGGTTGATTATCTCTTTTACTTGTCTTTTAATTAACATGTTAGGCTAAATTCTTCTTGTGTTTGCTTAGATCTAATGAAACCTAACTATTAATTATTGGTTAATTGATGTGTTGTTGTTTGTTGGGATGATTGTTCCATCAATGTTAGGCTCAAGAAAACTGGCCAACCTCATTTATGGTAACGTGCTTGAACGTCTTGGGAAACATGTAGCCAAGGCATACTAGGCTATTAAGGTAGTATTTAACGCATGAGCCACTGTTTACAATCCCTATGGTTGTGCCGTGCATGGCATAGGAGGAGATAAGAGCTCATAGAATTGGAGAGATATGTATGCCACTCCATGAGTTATTAGGAATACACCCTTCATCCACACAAGTAACATACATATCAATTAACCGGTAAAAGATAGTT